>SOPF01021428.1:11581-34079 GCA_012979155.1 Hypericum perforatum
CTACATAGTTAATAGTTTCAACCATGAAAGAGTAGTTATCAGTAATATGAGGTCTAGTACAGATTTTGCAAACCTGAGCAGGTGGGGTAGATGGTGGTACGTATGTGGCTTGGACCATCTATGTGAGAGCTGCCACTTGTGCTTGAAGAGTAGTGATCTGGTTGTTGTCTTGCACACTGGCCATCTTCTTCCTTTCTATTTGCTCGCCTCACTCGTGATTGCTGGTGGCCATGGCTTCAATGATGTTCAGGCCTTCACCTTCTGTCTTTTCAGTCAAATTGCCTCTAGTTGTTGCGTCTAGGTTGACTCAAATTTGTGGCTTACATTCATTGTAGAAGGTTTGGATAAGCATCCAGTTAGGCATTTGATAGTATGGGCACTCATAGAATAGCCCCTTGAAGCGATGTTAGGCCTCGTGTAGAGATTCATCATCCTACTGCTTAAATTGAGAAATCTTGTTACGCAGTTAAGTAGTTTTACTTGGTGGATAGTATTTCTCCAGGAACTTGTCTACGAGCTCGTCCCATATGATGAAGGTGCCTGTAGGAAACAAGTCCATCCACTCTTTAACTGCATCTTTTAAGCTTTGTTTGAAGAGTCGCAATCTGATGGAATCTGCTGAGACACTATTGTACTTGATTGTTGAGTAGTGATCTTCAAAAGTCTGAATGTGCTTCAGGAGATTTTCTGAAGGAGAGCCCCCAAACTAGTCTTTACAAACTATCTGAAAAAGGCTGGACTTGATCTCAAAATTATTTGCTTCCACTATTGGGTACATAATACTGGGTCTAAGATTAGCCAGCCTAGGGTGCATTTGCATCCTCCTATTGTTGTTAATGGGAACATCAATTACATGATTCTGATTTGCCATCTATTCCGTGTGTTGATTCCTTCTTCTCGAGCAAAAGGTTCGTCCAATTTTTAGATCGTACTCAAGAATGGATTGGATATCAAAATGGGTATGTGGCATACACCTCCTGAGCTCTCACTAAACTGCAAAACTCAATAGAGAGGATCAAGTGTAGTGATGAACAACAAAGATATAATAAACTAGTCTCAAAATCAAGAAAACTATATCCAATACTAAAGATAGATTGATTCAAATATGTTCCCAGCAATGGCACCAAAAACTTGATACGATAAATATTGAGTTAAGAATATATGTAAGATAACACGATCATTCAAGTAATATAGTGATAACTAAGATCATCTCCACAGGAACAAATGAATCAATTTCCTAAGTATCGGATTGTAAATTCTCAATTCTAAGCTAAGCAATCAGAACTGGATGATTGGTTGTGAATTCTAATACTACGAATTACCATGCGAACCTAGGATTGTCAATCCTAAACTCGAACAATGATCAAAACTAAAATAACAAAACAGTGGATGCAATCTGTACTACGAATCAAGGTTGTCAATCTTAATTCTAAACATGCAACACGAATCAACCAAGCAATTAATAACTAAGTATATGAATGTAAAAATAACACTTAATTATGAGTTATGACAATACCTCGTTGATTGATCAATCTAAATTATCGATTATAATCCTTGAAAGTAAAGCACAACTAAATGAAAACTAAAATTAATTGAGTCTTGTGCTAAAGCAGTCCAAGAGTGCCTTTAACCTAGGTCTCAACACCTTATATAGGTGTGACAAAATTCCTTATTAAAAGAAGAGACCTAACCACACTAAACAGGTGAATGCAGCTAAAAATTGCCAGGCCAGTAGACGCTGGGCCTTCAAAATCTGCTTTCTCTGTTTCCCCCCAGTGGATGCTGGAGGTCCCAGCAGGCACTAGGCTTGATATGATAACTCATCATTCTTCTTCGATTCTTTATCTAAGTTTTCTGTGATTGCACCACTTCTTGTTAACTCATCTTTTTCCTTCAAACACCTACAAAACACACAACCTCAGTAGTTACTCTACTCCTCGATGCAATACGACAACATAATACAAATGATGCACAAACATGACATGAATCTACATAAAATATGACAAACATATACCCAATTTAACGCAAATGTGAGATGTGTTCACACACACAAAACTGATCATCAGCCTTCTCCTCCCTTTTATAGGGAGGTCCATAGCTTGCCAACTCACCCAATAGGAGTGAGTAAGCTGCCACATGGCAAACATGGCAAAGCTACTTTGGCAACTTTGCTTGTTCATCTTTTCAAGTGTCAATCTATTTAAAAAGACTATTGGACCAACTTTTTAGGCCCTCAGTGGACATGTGCTTTGATTTGTACAATAATCCAAAAAAGCTAACGAGTATAAATAAACTTTTTCATCATACACAATTCTAGATTAAAAATAGTCAAATACCTGAGAGTTTCATAAAACAACATGGAAGAAAGACCGTACCACTACCATGCCAATAACCCCTACAACAATGCAACTTTTCTACCACAATAATTAATCCAATTTACAGAAATATAAATTCTTTGGAAAATGTATCATTAACACGTTCCAAATTAATTTCGCTCGACACAAAGAACTAATTTAGCTAACCAATTGCTAACGAGATAAGAATCTTCCTGGTGGAGAAATTCCTAAAAGAGTGGAATCCTGCATACTTAAATCCACTCCAGGAAGCTCAAAATGTTAGGATTTATATAAATTGTAATCCATAACACAAAGGTCTCATGTAAATTATTAAGATTGACCGAATGCGAAAGCATACCTGAATCCATAGCGAGGAATGTGATTGTGGAAGATGGGTTGGTCTTCCAGGTTATGACAAATCTCAGAGAGTTTCTTCAGTTCTCTCTAACCTAATCTCAATAGGAAGGGTAATGTAGCAGCTTGTCTAACCCATGGACCATGACCCTATTTTATAAGGGGTAAACCCTAATTTTTGTAATTATGGTTTTGCCCATAACAAAACTCTAATTTGCCAGATGTCTCTACACATGAAAGGCCCACATCCTATTAGATACATTAAAGCCCAAACCTTATTTGATCACTTTTAAGTGGGCTCAACCGAATATGACAGCCCATTACATAATTATTTCACGTATAAGTCCAACGTTGGATTAGGGATCCAAAAATCTCCCACTTGGACTATATTTTTAACCTTATAATCATGTAATGTATACCTTATTGAGCTCATTTTACTGTCATTGCTAAAATGCATTTATAACCAATCTCATCCATCAATCATACCAACATAGGGTCAAAGTAGCCTTTGTTACATTCTTTTCGTAACTCGACCCATCAATGGTCACAATGCAATATAACTAAATGACATAGATCATGATGTGGATGTGTAGCATGGAAATATCATGTAACGTGACCAAAACATGCGTGTTTCCAACTAGTCCAACCTTAAACTTTATTGAGATCAACCAAACCAAAACCAGAGTATGGATAAATTACCAAACTTTATTTCTGAAAAAAATAACCTGAAAATATCCATAAACTGAAGTAACCAGAAACATGTCTATCAGAACATCCAAATTGCAAAACTCCTACTAAACTTGAATATCCTCAATAAAGATAACACCCATATGAGCAATATTATCATGAATCATTTTGGGTGTTAATTCCTTAGTAAGCGGATCCGCAATCATGGAGTTTGTCCCAATATGTTCTATAGATAATTGACCATATTGAATTCTTTTAGAGTATCGAACGATCTCATGTTAATCTGATCTCCTATATGTGAGCATGTAACCTTTTATTCTCTATAAGTACCTTATAACTCTTTTGACTGTTTTCCAGTGAGTTAATCCTGGATTGCTCAAATATCTACCCAGCATTACTATAATGAACGTAATATTCAGACGCATACAAACCTAAGCATACATCAGATTTCCAAGTGCAGATGCACAAGAATATCGATGCATTTCCTCTTTCTCCAAAACATTCTTAGGATACTATTTAATACTAAATTTGTCTCATTTATCCTATTTCTTTTCTTTTGGCCTATAAGGCCTTGCCTTTTAATGTGTCCAAATGTGGATCTAAATAATACATGCAAGAGTACACAATCGCAACAAGTAATAAAGTGATAAGTAAGGTCGTTTCCACAGGGAAAATGGAATTTATTGCTAAGTACCGGATTATGAATTCTTAGATCTTAAGCTAAGTGAATCAATTAACGATTGTTGAGAATGCTAAACTATGAGTTTTAATATTGTAAGAACCTAAGGTTGTCAATCTTAAGTTATTAACAATATCGAATAACAAAGACAAGATTTGATCTGAATCAAGCTGTCACTATTGATCCAAGAATCAATTATGAACAAATGGATGTGCTTAAAATCAAGTTGTCACTCCTTAACTTATAAACACATGCACATATTCATTTAAGCAAAAGTAAAGAACCTTGAAATGTAAAAACAAAATCTATGCCAATGAAACAAAGGTACCTCTTTGATTAATGATTCAAATGTTGACTACAAACTTTGTTCTCCAAGAAAGCAATAAAAATGAATCTAAGCTAAGATTGAAGTCTACAACTTTGATCTTGCCTATTCTATTCTTTGGACTTCAATGCATTCTTCCTTGGTTGCCTCCTCCATTTATAGCCATTCTAATGTGCTTGCCAAAGGGGATTGTGCTGTCTTGGATCAACAAATCGGCTGCAAGTTGATCAAATTGAGGTTGCAAGTGGATTGCTTTTGGTTTGCAGCTTTTCTTGACTTCTACCGCCTGTGTAGCGATCACTATAGCTTGTAGCGATCGCTACAGCATAAAAATTGCTTATGTAGCAATTGCTATAGATTGTAGCGATCGCTACAGAAATTCGGAGAAAAATGGCCGCTCGAACCAAGCGATCGCTACAAAGTGTAGTGGTCGCTACACCTGGTTTTTTAGCTTTTCTTCCCCTCTCGAACGACTGGTCGCCTGCTCCAACTCCTACAAAAATACAAATAACATCGACAAAGATCCAAATTCTTGACTAAACATGAAAAACACGAGCAATACTAAGCTAGATATGAATAAACCTACTCAAAACATGGCTAAATGATATGCAAAACATGACTGAAAACATGTACATTTACACGTACATCACACCCCCACACTTACTTCTTTGCTTGTCCCCAAGCAAAGGCATCAGAAGATTCATAGAGTTTCAACTCATTGTCACACAACTTTCCTCAAAATCATACAAGTCACACACCTAAGCATCATGAGTATAAATCACATAGACAACTCACTCTCAGCCTTTTAACCTTGTCTTATCATCATGAATTCTAGACCAAGGAGTCGACCACTCAGAGGATAGAATCAATTTTAAGCTCACTCATATATGGTAGGTGTCTATCCTAACACTTGCCTATATGCTCAAGGTCTAAGAATGTTAGACATCATACTCACACACAGTCAAACAAGATCAATCATATCACAGGAGGGACTTTACTAGGTTGTAACGGGGCTTTGGGTAAAGATGAGGAAATATGTATGGGAAGTAGCTAAACCACCCAATCCGAGGAGCTATACAAAAATGTTCTAACTCTTGGCTATTCTATAAATCTCACCCTATATCTAAACACTCATCCTGATGTAAACCAATCCTAAAGACCAATTTTCTGACTTTGCTCATTTGCCACCTTGTGCTTTTCTTGACTTTTATGCTCACTTCTTCTTTTTTTTTTCACTTTTCCTTTTGATTTTTTCTTTTCATGCTTTTCCATCTTTCCACTTTCTCTTTCTTTTCTTCTCATTTTTCCAATTTTTCCTTTTCTTTCCTTTTCATTTCAAGCACAAGGTGGTTCTTTCTTTTTCACAAGTCAAATTTATACATTTTTTGCCTTGGTCTTAAACTACCCATGAACCCAATCAGTCATCCCTCCCAACTATACTACTATATGTACCCTTTACAAAATTTTCCCAAAAGATATGATTCCTAAGGCATCCTCGGACAGATAGTCAAAGGTAGGGAATGGTCAATACGGCTTATAATGTGGCTTACATATAGTATTTCAAAGAATAAGGCTTTAAGCTCAAGTTGGGTTAGCAAGGGATTTTGTAAGGATCTTGGCTCTAAGGCTCCTAGGTTTATATCAAAAATTCCCTCGACACAATCTTTCTTATCAACCAATGCATGAGTAATCACCTAACACTCTCATCGCTAGAAACACATAGGCACCTCATGAACAAAATAGGATGGTTATCCTTCCTTTGGCTCAAATTCTCACAAGGTTTTCTTTGTCAACTCCTCTGTCTAGCCTAAGTGACTCAATGACTAGCCTAAATGATCAAGAGTGAGGTTGCTATACAATCCTACACAATTCTCTAAAGTGTGATTCTTAGCATGACTTAAGGTTTGTCTAGTGACTAAAAGTTTCGAATTTAGTAGTTTTTCTTCATCACTTGCACAAGACTCTAACACTTTAATCAAAAACACACATCACACACATAACAGACTCGATCACGTGCAAATAACAGAAATAAACATAAAACAAAAGACACAACAAGATCAATACGAGGCACAGCAAAATCCACACAAAAAACGCAAATGACACAAAGAACTGCACCCCCACACTTATTGGACACATTGTCCTCAATGTGTAAAAGGTATACACAAACAACCACAAAGACTTAACATAAAAAGAAAATAAAAATAAAGAAGGGAAAGAAATGACCGGATCACTAGTGAGGAGGAGAGGAAGGTGGGGGACCGGCGAGGTAAGAATGGATCCAGGCCCAGTTGGTGGCGTTGTCCTCATATATAGCAGTCAACTGGGACCAAATGTCCTCATATTGGGTGGCCTAAGTCATCGCAAGCTGCAGGACTTGAATCTCTAGCTCTGTGAATCGGTTGGCCAAGTCCTAAAGCTCAAGTTGCTGTGGCAGAGGCGATACTTCACTATCTTCCCTCAATTTCTTCTTGACGGCCTTGGGCTTGCTCCAGTCAGTGAGTTGGTAGATATACTCACCATCATGCTCGACTTGCTCAGTTATGTGCCACTGGACTAGTTGTGTACCATTAAGCAGGAGGCAGGTATGGGATGGCTACTCCTCAAACCTACCTGGATAAAAGTTCCTAGCAAGAATGGTGATAAAATGGCCAAGGTAAAAATGAGCAAGGCGCTTGGTTCTTAAGAACCGCCACATCACATCAATAACTAATTCAAAGCTACTAAAAGGGCGGTTATGACACATGCAAGCAAAAGCACAGAGCTGACCTCGTGTGACTCGGTTTACCTCATTAGTGCCAAACCATGCCAAACACATGAATCAATGCAACACACTAATATGAGGCTCCTTAAGGATCGCAGAAGATAACTGGGGTTTGAATGGCAAAAACCCAGTGAGGTCATGCCATTCGGCATCCATGTATAGAGTAACATCGTTAGTCACAAAGTCAAGTATACCGGTGCCCTGTCTAGTACAAAAAAGTTCACGAAACAAGTGTTCCGTGACACTGAATGTGGTACCAAAGACACAAGCAGTAAATGACTTTCGATCTGGTGGAATGGTCAAAGTGCAGTAAAATTCTAAATTCACATCATCACGCTGAGGCACAGGGTTATCTACAAAGTAACACCATCCTAGGACATCTAAACTAGCACGTAAATCATCCGCAATACCCAAAGACTCCTTATCATCCCAACTAATCATATATTGCAAACAAGATGGCAGAGATGAGTATCGAGTGTACCTGGCCTTTTCTACCTCATTAAAGATAGAAAAAGGGGCACCATACTGAGCGCGCATGTCAACTCGGGGTGGAGACAGTGCTCGGGGTAGATTTCGGGTGCGTTTTGTGGTTGAGGCGGAGGAGGACGAACTTGGGTTCGTGGTGGAGCACTTTGGAGGCATTGTCAGAGGTCAAGGATGCAAGGATGTCGAGCAGGTAGTTGGATGGTGGCGGGGGATGGCTCGGAGAGGGCGGAGTCGTGGTAGAGAGGGAGTGGGTCAGAGAAGGATTTGGGAATTAGGGTTTGAAATGGGGAATTTGGGGATTTTTGGCATTTTATTTTTGCTGAGGATGGGCTTGTAGCAATTACCACAAGAGGCGGGTCGGGGCTATAGCGATCACTTTAAAGCATAGTGATTGATACGGTTCAAATTTTCGAGGCTGTAGCGACTGCTATGATGTGTAGCAATCGCTAGACCTTGATTTTCCCTTGTTCTTCATTCATCGTTGCCCCGGATCTTCTTATCCTACAAATCAAGAAACAAAAACATGAATTTTTCTTTGAGGGTGACACTATAAACATTTCCCTATAAACCCACAAACTCGGAAAAACTTAGATGAGTGACACGGACAAAAAACTAGAGTAAAAAGAGAGAAAAGAGAATATAGTTCTAAGTTAATGTCGTTAGCTTGACGATGATGTTATCTTACTGAATCAGATTGGCAAGGTTCATGCAGGACTCTTGCATGTCAATTTTATCGCCAAGATACACCTTCAAACGCTGTCCGTTTACTTTAAATTCTTCTTGCATGTCTGAATGGCAAATCTGAATGGCTCCGTATAGAGAGACTACAACTTTGGCCGTGGTGTATCATCGAGTTCCAACGATTCTGCCGATTGAATCCATGACACCATTTCTCTAGAATCCTCCATGCTTTTATCATCTTCGTATGCATCCTCCTATACTTGATCTTCTTCTTTTTCAGCAATGATTTCATCCACCACATCGATCCGATAACAATCATCTTCCACTGCTGGGTACTTGGCAGCTTCAAAAACATTAAACACTACTTCATCATCGCATACTTTAAAGCGGTGCTCACCTTTTTCCACATTAATGCTTATCTTTCCAGTGGCCAAGAAAGGTCGTCCAAGAAGAAGTGGCACATCACGATCTTCTTCCATCTCCATCACAATGAAATCTACTGGGAAGATCAAGGTGTCAACTTTTACCAATACATTCTCCACTATCCCTTTTGGTCTTGTTACCGAACAATCTGCAAGTTGGAGAACGATGGATGTTGCCTTCATGTCTCCCAATCCAAGCCTCCTGAAAATTGAAAATGGCATAAGGTTAATACTAGAACCAAGATCAATAAGTGCTTTCTTGAAGATTTGATCGCCGATGGTGCATGGAATGGTGAAACTTCCAAGATCCTTCATTTTCTGAGGTAATTCCTAGCTCAAGACTGCACTACAACCCCTTGTTAGTGGAATGACTTCAAAGTCATCAATGTTCCTCTTCTTTGAAATGAACTCCTTGATCCATTTTTGGTAGGTGGACATTTGCTCAAATGCATCTAGGAGTGGAATGTTGATGTGCAGATTCTTGAAAAGCTCTAGGAACTTCTGGTAGCTTGGGTGTGAAGCTTGCTTGTTCACCTGCTGTGGAAATATTGGTGGAGGGTACACTCTTTCTGGTTTTGACTTGATCACTTCCTCTACGGGCTTTTCCTTAGCTACTACGGTAGGAGTTACTCTTAGTTTTTCTTCCTTCTCACTTACTGGCTTAGCTGATGGCTTAGCTATTGGAGTCGCCACATTCTTCCCTAAATTGAGGCTGTTTCTGGTAATAATGGCCTTGCATTGTTGTTGGTTGCTTGGCGGTAGCTCAGTATTGCTTGGAAGCAAGCCTGGCTATCTTATATTTAGTTGCGAAGCGAGCTGGCTAATTTGTACTTCCAAGTTTCAGATTGTTGCCTCGTGACTCAGCACTTGCTTTCATAATTCATCCTCACTTTGAACGTCTTATTGTGGTGGTGCTCGCGGTTGCCATCTTTGTTGGTATGGCTGATATTGCTGAGGTGGAGGACCTTGTGCATTGCCTCCTCCGAATGGTGGTTTTGGCTGTTGGGGTACCTGCTGACCTGCATTGTTCTTCCAAGAAAAGTTTGGATGGTTTCTCCAATCGGGGTTATATGTGTTGGAATATGGATTATTATTCTGGTTAGCGTTTCCCACAAAATTAACAGGTTCTGCAATTAAAGAACAAGTGTCCGTACCATGCAGACCAGTGAAAATTTCACATACCTGAGAAGACGATGATGTTTGTGATGGCATCGAGCTTTGAAACATTTGTGTCAGTGCTGCTACTTGAGCCTTTAAAGTGGCAACTTCATCATTGTCTTGTATGCTTGCAACCTTTCTCCTCTCGATACGATCACCCTATTCATGGTTGTTGGTGGCCATAGCTTCGATGATTCGAAAACCATCAGCTTTTTCTTTCTCTGTCAGATTACCTCTAGCAGCGGCATCTAAGTTGACTTCGATTTGCAGCTCACATCCATTGTAGAATGTTTGGATAAGCATCCAATCTGGCATTTGGTGATGTGGGTAGTCGCGAAGTAGTCCTTTGTTGCGATGCCAAGCTTCGTGTAGAGATTTGCCACCCTGTTGCTTAAAATGAGAAATTTTATTAAGGAGTTGAGTGGTCTTACCTGGAGGATAATACTTTGCCAAAAACTTGTCAGCTAGCTCTTCCCACGTGGTGAAAGTTTTGGCAGGAAATGAATCTACCCATTCTGGAGCATGTCCTTTAAGCTATATTTGAACAATCGAAGTTTAATGGCATCTGGCGAGACACCACTATACTTGATCGTCGAACAATGGTCTTCGAACCTTTGGATATGCTTGGCGGGATTTTCAGAAGGGTAACCTCCAAATTGGTCTTATTGAACCATATTAGGAAGGTTACTCTTTTTTTTTTAAATTATTGGCCTCAACTGTTGGATAGGCTATTCTCGATCTGAGATCGACAAGCCTTGGATGCGATTTGTTTCTCATGGCCCCTGGTGCGTTAACTATCTGTTGATCAGCCATCACTCTCCTGAGCTGGTTCCTCCTTTGACGAAAAGTTTGTTCAATCTCAGGATCATACTCTTGGAGAGGTCGGTTGTCTCGATGGGTAATGGGCATACACTTCCTGTACTATTACTAGTACTCAACAAACAAGATCAAGCGTAGTGATAAACAAGTAGTGTACAAAGCTTAGTCTCAAAATCTTAAACACTATATTCAATATTAACAATAACAAATTCAATTTGTCCCCGGCAACGGCGCCAAAAACTTGATGCGTCCAAATATAGATCTAAATAATACGTGCAAGAGTACACGATCATAACAAGTAATAAAGTGATAAGTAAGGTCGTCTCCATAGGGAAAATGGAATTTGTTGCTAAGTACCAGATTATGAATTCTTAGATCTTAAGCTAAGTGAATCAATTAACGATTATTGAGAATGCTAAACTACGGGTTTTAATATTGTAAGAACCTAAGGTTGTCAATCTTAAGTTATTAACAATATTGAATAACAAAGACAAGATTTGATCCGAATAAGGCTATCACTATTGATCCAAGAATCAATTATGAACAAATGGATGTGCTTAAAATCAAGTTGTCACTCCTTAACTTATAAACACATGCACATATTCATTTAAGCAAAAGTAAAGAACCTTGAAATGTAAAAACGAAATCTATGCCAATGAAACAAAGGTACCTCTTTGATTAATGATTCAGAATGTTGACTACAACATTTGTTCTCCAAGAAAGCAATAAAAATGAATCTAAGCTAAGATTGAAGTCTACAACTTTGATCTTGCCTATTCTATTCTTTGGATTTCAATGCATTCTTCCTTGGTTGCCTCCTCCATTTATAGCCATTCTAATGTGCTTGCCAGAGGGGATTGACAAAATCGGCTGCAAGTTGATCAAATTGAGGTTGCAAGTGGATTGCTTTCGGTTTGTAGCTTTTCTTGACTTCTGCCACCTGTGTAGCAATTACTATAGCTTGTAGCGATCGATACATCATAAAAATCGCCTGTGTAGCGATCGCTATAGATTGTAGCGATCACTATAGAAATTTGGAGAAAAATGGCCACTCGAACCAAGCAATCGCTACAAAGTGTAGCGGTCGCTACACCTAGTTTTTCAGCTTTGCTCCCCTTCTCGAATGACTGGTCGCCTGCTCTAACTCCTACAAAAACACAAATAACATCGATAAAGATCCGAATTCTTGACTTAACACGAAAACACGAATAATACTAAGCTAGATATGAATAAACCTACTCAAAACATGGTTAAATGATATGCAAAACATGACCGAAAACATGTACGTTTACACGTACATCACCTTTGCTAGACATCTCAAAATATGAAAATGATTCAAACTAGGTTGTTTGCTTGTCCAAATTTCATATATTGTTTTGGTTATTGCCTTAGTTAGAACTCTGTTCAGAATGTATGCTGCAGTCTTGAGTAATTCAGGGCTTGTACTCGCATCAAGAAAACCTGTAGCGGGTGTTTGAGCTCAAGAAAAATATTGCTGATCTCCAGAAAGGAGAAAAGCCTTTTGTCGAATACTTAAGCAAACTGAAGTCCATGTGGGATGAACTTACTAAGTTGAGGCTGGTAACTTCTGATTTAGCTATCATCCAAAAGAGAGAAGAAGAAGATGTGTGTTCAAATTACTGATGGGCCTTGGATCCGATTATGATCCATTAATCGAACAAATACTCACAGCAGCGGAGCTTCTGAATTTGGGAACTATATGTGGAAGAATTCAAAAGGTAGAAACTAGGAAGAAATTAATGGGTTCAACACTGAAGACTGATGTTGACCAAGGAAGCGCATTTAATACAAACCTGGAAACTACTACCAATACTGCGATGAGGTTCCTAAACACCAGAGATAACTACACCAGAGGACGTGGAGGTGGGCAATCCGAAAGAACAAACATATCTTGCAATCATTGCAGAAACTCGGGCATAGCAAGGATCGATGCTGGGTTCTTCACCCATATCTCAAGCAAACAAGAGACAAGAACTGGGACCAGCCTAAAGCTCAAGCACTTGCAACAACCAACAACCCAGCTTCAACCTCTTCTCGCGTTCCAACTAATGTCGACATGGATGAATTGGCCAAGAGGCTCCTGAAACACATGAAACACAACAATTCCAGCAGTAGCATGAACAAATCTCTCACAAGAATTCAGATGAAGGTAAGTCAAGTATTTCATCAAACACCTTCGTTGCATATCACATGCATGCTATTAATTCAAATTCTTTGTGGATAATTGATTCTGGGGCTAACGAACATATGACTCATGATCTAAAGTTATTGAAAATTATAAAAACATCACACAACAAGCAATCTCGAAAATCCCTGTCAAGGGATGTGGTGTTACTCGTCCGTTCAACTCTAATATCAAAGTTGATGCTCTACATATTCCTAAACTATCTTGTAACTTATTATCAATCATTCAGATTTCTAAGTAACTAAATTGCCAAGTTATTTTCTCGTCTGACTCTGTCCTATTTCAGGACTGTACCACGCTAACGATGATTGGTGAAGAGAAGCTTCACAATGGTCTCTACGTTGTTTCTCTGCCTCCTAAGGCTTTATCTGTTGTTAGGGACTCTAAAGAGATTTGGCACTATAGACTAGGACATCCTAATTCTAGTGTTCTCGATTTATTGTTTCCTGATTTTGAAAACTTGATTTGAATTGTGAAAGTTGTCATTATGCTAAGAATAAAAGAATTCCTTTTGAAACATCAAAAAGCACTTATAATTCTTCTTTTGAACTTATTCATTCTGACATTTGGACTGCACCTTTATGTTCGTATGATGGATATTGATACTTCGTATTGTTTATTGATCATTTCAGCCGTGCTACATGGCTTTATTTGTTGTGACACAAGAGTGAGGTTTTCTCCGCTTTCAAAGACTTTGATTCCCTTGTTAGAAATCAGTTCAATACTAAGATCAAAATCTTTAGAACTGATAATGGCTGTGAATACAAAAAGGATTTTGTGGAGTATTTAAAAAACTCAAGAATTCAGCATCAAACCTCTTATGTTTATTCACCTCAGCAAAATGGTGTTGTCGAACGAAAGAATAGACATTTGCTTGAGGTTGTTAGGGCTCTTATGTTTAAGATGAATGTAAAAAAAAGTGTTTGGAGTGATGCTATTTTGACATCTTGCCATTTGATTAATCGCCTTCCCTATCAATCATTGAAGATGAAATCTCTGTTGGAAGTCTTGTTCAATAAAAAACCAGAATTGTCTTATTTGAAAGTTTTTGGATGTTGTTATTTGTTCATATTCCAGTTGAAAAATGGGACAAGTTAGATAAGCGCTCAATCAAATGCATATTCTTGGGATATTCTATGACTCAGAAGGGTTATAAGTGCTATGATCCTTCACAAAAGAAGAAATTTGTGTCAAGGGATGTATATTTTGCAGAGCATCTACCTTTTTATACTAACATGGATAATTGCAGCAGACAAGGAGAAACCTGTGATCAAATTCTTGAGCAGCCTCTGTAAATCATCTCAGGTATTATTCCAATTCCTTCTAATCCCGGAAAGAACTTGACTTCTAGTGTTTTGCAGGAACAAAACACGCAATCAGATCTGCACGAACAGAGGCTGCCACAACATCAGAATTTGCTTCTCCTAGCTATGCACGAAATGAGTATAACCACAGAGAGAACTCAACTGATGCTTCTACTGATAACAACGAGGCATGTAGTACCCAAGAAGGAGAGACAGAACCTTATACAACCTCTTCTTCACCAATTGCAGAGCCTAAGACAAGGAGATCAAACCGGGTAAGACAACCGAGTACTCTTCTGAAAGACTTTACGGCTTATTCTATTCTATATCCTACGAGAAGCACATTGATTACGAGAAAGTCAGTGATGGTTATAAGTCTTTTCTAAGTAATCTTGATATTTTCTCTGAGCCAAATAATTTTGAGGAAGCATGTAAGCATGAAAAGTGGAGGAATGCTATGAAAGATGAATTGCATGCCTTAATTAAAAATAGAACTTGGGAACTAACTAATCTTCCTAAAGGAAAAAAATTGGTTGATTGTAAATGGATTTACAAGATTAAATACAAAAGTGATGGTTCAATTGAAAGGTTTAAAACTAGATTGGTTGCAAGAGGTTTCACTCAAATTCTAGGAGTCGACTATAGTGAAACTTTTGCACCAGTAGGTAAAATGAATACCCGCATCCTTATTTCTATTGCTATGAATCAAGGATGGTCCATGAAACATATGGATGTGAAGAACGCCTTCTTACAAGGGGACCTTGAAGAGGAGATCTACCTTGCTATTCCCCCTAGTTTGATGACCGAAAGCTCAAACAAGGTATATAAGCTAAAAAAATCAATCTATGGTTTAAAACAATCTCCACGCGCTTGTTATAACAAGCTTAGCGGAGAGCTCTTGAGGCTTGGATTCAAAAAATATTACTCGGATACTTTCATGTTCATCTCAGATCGCAAGGAAGGTAAGACTATTGTTCTGATTTATGTTGACGATATATTAATAACTGGCAGCAATGATAAACTTATAAGTTGATTAAAAAGAGCCTTGCATAGCAAATTTGATATTAAGGATCTAGGACAGCTGAGGTACTTCCTTGGGGTTGAGTTTGCATATTCTTCTAAAGGAGTGTTTATGAATCAAAGAAAACATACTCTTGAGCTATTGAAAGAAACTAAGAAGCTTGGTTCTCGACCCTATAATATCCCGATGGAACAAAATCTGCAGGTTTCAAATGAAAAGGTTGAGTCTTATCCGAATGTTCTTAGATTTTAGAGGTTGGTTGAGAAATTAATTTACCTAACTATAACCAGACCAGATATTACATATGCTGTTAGGATTGTTAGCCAAGTAATGCACGCTCCTAAAGTCTGTCATGTTCATGTTCTTGAGAGAATTTTGCAATATTTGAAAAATTGCCCAGGAAAAGGGATCTTGACGAAGAAGAATAATCACTTGCAAGTTTCTGGTTTTGCAGACTCCGATTGGGGAGATTGTACTGATTCAAAAAGGTCAACCTCGGGTTATTGTGTGCTGCTTGGTGAGAACCCTGTAATATGGAGATCCAAGAAGCAAAACACCGTGTCCAAATTGAATGCGGAAGGTGAATACAGATCAATGTCAGCTGCAGCAAGTGAATTGATTTGGGCTCGCAATCTTCTACTTGAGTTGAAGCTTTTCAATGGTCATCCGATGAAGCTGCACTGCGATAATGATGCTGCGATTCACATTGCTAACAATCCGGTGTTTCACGAAAGGATGAAACACATTGAGATCGATTGTCATTTTGTAAGAGATAAAGTCCAAAAGGGGTTAATCATTATGCCTTATACTCCAAGCGAAGAGCAACCTGCTGGTGTTTTCACAAAGGCTCTTGGAGTTCAACAATTTGAGTATCTACTTTCAAAAATTGGTGTCTTTAATCTCTACGCACTAACTTGAGGAGGGATGTTAAGTTTATGATCAAGTTAGTGCCCTTCCTTCAGGACTACTGGTCGTCTGGTCTTCTAACGGCTTCTTTATTCTGTCCCCTCGTCTTCTGCTCCAGACTTCTTTATTTCATTCCTCTACCAACGGCTTTCTTGTATTGGAACTGTATAGCTACATTTATAGCTTAGTTTCTCTGTTATTCTTTACTATATATATAACTCTTGTACATCATCTTCAATAACAATATATTTCATTCCACTTTAACAAAATCTCAATAAAAACTCGTTAAAGTGATATTAGATTACAAAAGACATAACTTTAAAGAATTATTACGTAAGATAAATTTACGTTTTTTTCTCTAAAAATAGTAAAATTAAAATTTTGAATGATAAATACATAAATAATAGTAAGAAACTTATCTATATTCAAATTACCTAAATATTGACTTATTACATCATTCAAATATTTTATTCGAATAATATACTCCTTAGAACAAAAGAACGGTAACAATAATTATTTGAAAATTATTGAAAAAATAAATGATTATATAAAATTTGCGAAACACGCAAGTCTAAAATAAAATAGTGTCTTTAATATTTTTTTAAAATTTTAATATATGTAAAAATATATTTATTTATTATTAAATATCAAACAATGAGACTTAAAATTTCTGTTTAAAAAAAATTAATTATCACGATAGAGAAATTATCATATTTCTATACTTATTCCAACTTTGGACCAAGATTCTTTTATCAATTGTAAGAAATTATTACTTTAGAAAATTGTTAATGTAGTACCAAAATTTTGTAGCGATAATTTTTTATTCTAAATTTTGATAGAGTCAAATCTTGATTAAGCATAGAAATAATGTATTGTTTACAATTCGTTTGAGAAAAACTTGGATCAGATCCTCAACTAATGAAACTTGGACTAGTCATCATTTGAATTATTTTTTAAAACTCGTTATCATATGTCAAGCACAATTGTATTTATGACGTTAGATGGTGCCGGATGATTAATGGACAGCTCAATGCAGTTTAGTCAAACTAGACAGCCGTTTATAAAATAATTGATTTCCTCCACCATTTTACACACGGTCTATAATGTTATTGTTGACGGTGGGAACAGAAGTAATTATAAAGCACGTGGGTTGTATTATCTTTTATCTGATCTTTGTACTATTCCAACTTGTTTATGGAATTCAGTAACAGCAAGAGCTCAATTATGTAGAATTTTGTAAAATGCCGTAGGAAACACAAATTCTAGAGCAAACATAAACCAATCCAGCATGTTGGGAAGAAAATTATCCACTGCTGAGTCTAACACAAACATAGGCCTTAAACTTTCTCCAATACTCTTCTCACCATACAACTAGTCTAGAGTACTATCAAGAAATCTCAACACTAAGGGAATGCTTGACTACATCAACGACAAGATCAGTCCACTAAATCATGAAGAATAGGAGTATGCAAAATGATTTTTTTTTAAATTAGTGCTAATGTTCACCAAAAATTACCAAAATAGTACCCAAAAAATAAAATTCTCAAAATGCTGTTCAGGCTATCTAGTCCGACCGAAAGACGGGTTTTTAACCCGTACCAATAAACGAGGTTTTTTCCTGTCTACTAAAAAATGAAAAAAAAAACTATTTTTTGACCAAGAGATGAATTTTTTTTTTCTGTCTCTTGGTTTTTTGTATTTTTTTAATTAAAAAAACTCATCTCTTGGTTAAAAAAAACTATGTTTTTTCTTCTTTTGATAGATGGGAAAAAAATCTGTCTATTGATATTGACGAGTTAAAAAACCATTTTTCGATTAGACCGGACAACCTAGACACCATTTTAGAAATTTTAATTTTTTTGGTACTATTTTGGTGAATATTAGCACTAACTTAAAATAAAAACCTACAAAATGAGAGGCAAATGATCAGTTAGTAACAAGTTGGATTCTTAACTCGCTAGAGCTTAAGATTTATGAGATTTTCACATTTGCGAATTCTTCTAAAGAGTTGTGGAACTCTATTAAAATAATATATGGGCAGCAAAATAATATTTATAGAATTGTTGAGCTCAAGAAAATGAAAAGTTTGTGGGATGAATTGTTCATATACAGGCCTTCCACAATCTAGAAAGTTGCCCTTCGAACAAAATTAGAACAAGATAGATTCCTAGAGCTCTTAGCAATCAAAAAACCTGATTATCAATCTGTTCAAACTCAACTACTTGGTTGCTCTGAGGTGCCCACTGTAGCTAGTATTACTCTAAGATACAACAAGAAGAGACCAGAAAGAAGGTCATGATGACTACTAAAGACAAGCCCGATGAGATCACTTTTGAAAATTGCGCATTCTTTTTCACACTATACAACTAAGAAAGCAACAAAGATAAAAGAAGGAGTGTGCAAAGCTGGTGGAATCAGATCACTACAAAAAGATTGGCTATATTAAAGACAAATGTTGGTTTTTATATCACCGCTTACGAGTTTTCAAAGATAAGAATTTTGTAGGAAATGAAGAAATGAGGTATGTGCAAGCTAACACAGCTGTTAATATGTCATTCTCTACTATCAGTCAAGATAGAATAGATGTATCATTGATTCTAGAGCTAATCATCATATGATATTTGATATTAAACAATTTTAAAAAATAAAAAATATAGTAATGGGGTTAGTGATGGTTCCAACATTGCTATCTCAGGAAGTGACATTAGAGAACTAATTAAAAATAAATCATCTAAAGTTATTTTCATACTCAAATTTACTGCTAAACTATTCTATAAAAGTAGAATCACTAGAAAATTAAACTGTAAAGTAATTTTTAAACCTGATTAGGTTATATTTTAGGACATGACCACATTAAGGTAGATTAGTAGATGACTTAAAAAGAATGGACTATATGTGTATGAAGAGTCTCCAGTAGCTATAATTAATAATGGTGGCACTTTTGATCAAAGCAAAATATGACACTTCAGTTTAGGACATCCATCAAAATATGTTCTCAACAAGATTAGTCCTAACGATAGTATCAATAATTATGACTGTGAAAGTTATAAATTAACTAAATGCATCAAATTTTCTTTTATATTATCTATTATAGAGTATGAAGAACTTTTTATATTGATTCATTCATATCTTTGGACTGCTCTTTTAACTTTGTATGATGACTATCGATATATTATCAACTTTATTGACAATCACTCACTAGCTATATGGTTGTATTTGCTCAAACATAAAACTGAAGTCTTTTATGAATTCAAACAAATAGTCAACACTCAGTTTAATAAACAAATAAAGATCTATTGAACAAACAATGGATCAGAATACTCTAAAGACTTTATCACAGACATCAAGAATTCAAGTACTATACAACAAACTTCTTATATATACATACTTCAGCAGAATAGCCACTCTTATATATACATACTTCAGCAGAATAGTGTGGCTGAAAGAAAGAATCGATATTTGCTTGAAGTTTTTAGAGTAATGTAATTCTAAATGAATATTTCATGAATATTTAGTCAGATGCAACATTCACTGAATGTTATTTCATCTATCACCTTTCTAACAAAGTGCTCAAATTCAAATCACCTCTAGAGGTATTACAAGGTATATATATCTCTTCTCAATATATTTAGTTGTACTTGTTTTGTGCATATACCACAACAAAAGAGAGATAACCTAGATCTGAAGTAAGAAAGGTGCATTTTTCTTGGCTACTCCTCTATTTCAAAAGGCTATAAATGTATGAATCCTAGGATTACACAAAAAATTTATTTTAGGGATGTTTATTTTTTAAAGCATTCCCTTACTCTGCTAACAAATTTATTGATCAAGATGAAGTTAGACAATAGAGGAAGCCACTATAGATGCAATAACTAGAAAAAGAGAAAATAATGTTCAAACCAAGATGTGATATATGAGGTATCACCCTATATCCTCCCATTATATCATAATCTAACACTTGGGCGCTTTAGGAACAAAGTAGTAGCTATTGTGGACTACCTGGTCAACCAAAAAAGAGTGCCTAGAGTATAAATCAAGAGAAAGGGGGATAAATCAACTCAGCAAGTAGCAACTAAGAGCAAGATAGAGAACTCCATGGGAATAACTTTGACAAGAACAATCCTAATAGAAATTCTGACCCTGAACCTGAAATTCAAGAAATTCAAAGATTAATCATGGAACACAAAAAGCCAATAAAATTACAAGATTATCAAATATACTTTACCTAATTATATCCCATAATAAGGTATATCCCATACAACACACTCTCTCTAACTTTTTAAAACTATTTGACTAAGTTTAATCAAAAAGTTGAACTTCACAGTTTTGAGGAAGCTATCAAATCTAAAATTAGAGAACAATTAGATGCCCTAGAAAGAAATAATATATGGACTCTTGAGGTTCTACCACATAAAAAGGAAGTAGTAAGATGCAATAGATCATGAAGATCAAGTACAAAAGTGATAGTACAATTGAAAGATACAAAGTTAGACTAGTGACGATAAGTTTCACCTAAGTATGAGGAAATTTATATGCATGTTCCTAATCACAAAACAGAAAAGTCAAGTTTTGTATAAAAACTTAAGAAGCCCATCTATGGATAAAAGCCATTACCTCTCACTTACCACAGACTTAGTCGAGAGTTGCTAAATTTGGGTTTCAAGAAGAGTACATCTGATTATACACTTGTCAATGATCAATAAAATGGTAAGATCATTATTTTCATATACATTGATGGCATCTTCATTACTGGTAAAAACATCAATATGATCAATATGCTAAAGTTGTCACTGAAGATCGAATTTGACATTGAGATTGCATATTCTAACAAAGGAGTCTATCTGTCTTAGAAAAAGTATGTCATAGACCTAATGAAGGAGATAAGAAAGCTTGACACAAAACCTATGAGCTATTTAGTTAAGGATGATAATTAAACCCGAATTATAAGGATCTACTCAGTTTTAAACCCAAAGGGTCTAGAATCTGTTGACTTTGACTACGTCCTAGATTCAAATTCGGCTTTAATTCTATTTTTTTAATAAAGATTATGAAATGGATATGGACTTATAGGATCCTACCTGGATTCTATCCGAATTATATATTTAATAATAATAATCATCTGTAGACTGTAGGCATATAGGAGTCTAACCTTCTTTGCCTCTTCAATTTCCTAATTAAACATCCTAAACCTAAGCAACCTAAAAAATATCTTCAACTTCTTATTTAAAGTCCTAGAAATCCTAAATTAAATATCCTAAAATTTTGTGACCTAAAAAATATTTCAAGTTAAACAAAGCCAACTTGTAGGGAGGAAATAACTACCCTCTAAATTCAGGTTCAACAATACTTTTATTTTTATTAATTGATCTTTATTTTTTGTTCATTTATCTCTTACTCGTGATATCTATTATTAGTTTATTTTATGCTATTGCATCGTTGTTAGATTTTTTCTGGACTTAATGTAATTTGTTTCTTTTCATAGAAATAATTATAACTTGATGAAGATAATTATCATTATTAAGTACTTTAATTTTAGAATGCATGTGCACTTTGAGATTATAGGTTTAATTTTTGAAGTAAATAATTTTTGTATACTTTGTACTCATGATTCGACCTTTGATCTTGCCCGATATTTTTGGAACCATATCGTGCTTGAGTCCTATTTTTAAAAGAGGACAAAATAAGGGTTTGAGTCTACCCCAAAAAAAGAGGACAAAGATTTGGGTTCTTTAGATCATACCCGAATCCCGTCCATTGCCATTCCTATGTTTAGTAGATTATGGATCAAATTTTTCTCTAACAGATGGAGAAAAATTAAGCACTGATGATTTGGGCAGTTTTAGAGATTATGTGGCAATATAATTTATTTGATGATTATGCGACCTCATGTTACCCTCATGTTACTTATATTATGAGTTTATGATGTGTGTCTAAAACACGCATTAAACGTATAGGATTTTGAGTCGATTTCGTACTTTTGTATTTAGTTTCATATTATTTTAGTTATCTTTTGAGTTTTGGGTGACTAATGGACTCTTTTTACTAATTTATAGGAAAAGAGGCAATTTTGGTAAGGAATTATACATGAAGGAGGAGTCTAGAAAGATAGCTGCCTTTGAGGGACATTTTCGTCAGTTTCGGAGCCGAATTTGGAGACACCTATTAGACACAAAAGTCAAGATCTATCTTTCTTCTTTCCGGCGATATAAAGAACGTACAAATATAAGTCCGGAAGAGAAAGTTACGGCCAAAATACTGAAGGCTGATCTGGCAGGATATTATTACGGGAATTTTGGGGCAAAATTGGAAATTCACTTTCCTGAAAAGTTAGGACTCTTTAGGACGACCCTTTT
>SOPF01021429.1:0-11386 GCA_012979155.1 Hypericum perforatum
CAAACAAGGCTCCATTAACATACTCGCGAAGCTGCCCAAGCTGTTGAACCTGAGGTTGAGAATGCAGTCTTGTACCGAAACAGAATTGGCGATCCCGGCCAACGGATTCCCTCTACTGGATCTTCTGGAGCTCTGCAGCTTGGAATCTCTGAGAGAGTTCCGTTTTGATGATAGTTCCATGGGAGGCTTGGAACTTTGCGAATCTTAAGCTGCAATCAACTGCAAATGCTTCCTGAAGAGATGAAGCTACTTTCTGGACTTCAGAAGCTGGAAATTGAGCAGATGCCTAAGGATTTTGCAGATAGGCTTCGAGGGGAGGACTTCCACAAAGTTTGTCACGTCAGCTCTATAAAATTTGTGTGATCAATACTTTTGTCTTCGAAACTGAGTGATTTCATTTCCTGTTGAAGCAAAAATGAGGAGAAATGAGCTCGAGTCTCCGTGAGGGAGAAACGAGAACATCGATTCACATCAATTGATATTAGGAACAAAAATAACAAAATTAATTAATCAGGAGAGAATTGATCAGTTATTTTTCAAATGAAGTGATTTTTTTTCTTCAAATGAAGTGATTAATCTCCAAATTCAAATATTGGTCAATGTTTTTGGTTAGGCACTATCTAATGAGGAGTTATTTAGTCTATGATATTTTTAAATTCAAGTGATTAGTATTGAATACAAATTTCAGTGACTTTCTGGCAACGCACTATTTTAAAGTGATAGGAATTTATTAATTTGAAAAATAATAATAAAATTAACAATCTTCATTAATCATTTTTTTCAAATGGTAACATTGTAAAACTAAGTCTAAAAAGCAATATTATGTTGAACTTTAGAAAACAATTCTTTTCTTGTTAGTCGGTATCTCAACACCGTTGATTATATAGCTCCGGTAGTTCGTTATAAAATATTCTGCTGGGAATTGACTCCCAGCATTCTTTTTGGGGGAAAATCGATATATACCAAATTCATTATTATATATCTACCTCTATTTTTTATGCATGAAATTTTGTTGGGGAAAATTGTCATATACCAAATTCAATTATTATATATCTCCCTTTATTTTTTATGCATGAAATTTTGTGGGGGAAATAAAATGGACACTAGAATTGACCAATAACGCCACATATCAATTAGCTATTCCAGATTCTTCCTGCACCATCTACTTGTTCAGGGAGTGTGCGAGTAGATGAAGATCCCACCCTATAGGCTCTTTTTTCCGGAAGGCTTGGGCCATTAGAAGGGATATCAGGGCCGAGCTCCAAAGCCCAACACTTTTCAGTCAGAGGCCCTTAAGGAAGAGAACCCAATATGTCTTCCTCGGAAAGAGCCTGTATTGCATCTTCAATATTACTCTCATACCTCATAACTTGTAATGTATTAATTTATTAATTAAGTCTTTTTTTTTAATCATAACTCATAATTAGTAATTAATTAATTATTTATTTATTAGTTACCAACTAATTAGGTTATTAAATTGTCAGTCATTAAATTATTAACTTGAGTCGGCTAAAGACAAACATTTAATATAGTTTCCTTCAATTTGAGAAACTCTAAAATAACATCTATTTCTTTTCCTAAACAATCCTAAAGACAAACAATTTAGAATTAAAAGCTCTTCTTATTTCACTTTCCATAAAAAAATGTTGCAAGCTGTTATAATTCTTGATTGAGAAAGGGAAATCAAGGAACCCTAATTAGTAGAATTGGGAATGAAAAGATAGAAGAGAGGTAGAAGAATTGGGGAGAAGAATAGGAACCTTCTGTTTCTTGATTCAGTTTAATAAAATGTTCAGAATTGTTCCCTGTAGCTATCGGCTTTTCTATTTATACTAATGAAGCCGAATTACAATTCAATCACTAATCATTTACACAATCTACGATTAGTCCCTATCATAACAGCTCTTTCCCTTCAAGTATCCTTGTCCTCAAGGATATACGAGGAAAGAATGGTTTGTAATCAACAACCATAGCAAGCTAAAGAGCAAGTACTATAAATTGTCGAATACAAATCATCATCTCTTGACTCTGCAATTATAGCTGTGAAACTAGAAGTCAGCTGAACAGGGTGTGCTGTTGAATCTTGTAGATGAATTGTAGTCAATTTCCTTCGGAATCAAGTGCTGCAATGTCTTTAAACTGTGGAAACTTACTTTGAATATCAGTAATGTCTTCCCAGGAAGCATTCTTTTTTTTTTTTATCCAGATTCTTCCATTGCAGTAACACTTGTTTCATCTTGCGTCCGTTTTGCTCAATCGTCCTCTGAGCTAACACTTCATCAGGTACGATTAAAAAGTCACCATCTTCAGCTAAAGCAGGTAACAAAGGAGTGATTGTTGCAGTGGGAGGAAGACAATAAGCAACCTGACCCATTTTCTGTAGAATTCTAAAGGGCCCTTAATATCCGGCAGAGAGCTTTCGTAATATCCATCAGAGAGCTTTAGATTCCTGCGAATAGAAACAGAAGTTTGCCTGTCCAGTTGAAACTTGAGATAGACCAAATCATCCACTTCGAAACTCCTCTCGGATCTATGCTTATCCGCTTGAGTCTTCATCCTTTGTTGGGCCAGCTGCAGATTAGCCGTTACAGTCTTAAAAACCTTATTCCTTTCAGCTAAGTAATCGTCAACAACTGCAATCACACTATGTTGCTTCACGCCTCCAGGGTCAAACAAATGTATAGTCAACATTTCCAACCAATGATCTTTCAGAACCACATTCAAACAAAGGTCCTCATGCTCTAAATGCACTTCTTGGACCATGGCAGCCGAATTACAATTCAATCACTAAACATTTACACAATCTACGATTAGTCCCTATCATAACACAAGCCCTTCGAAGCTAATTATAATCCCCGGAAATTGTTCTGCTTATAACATCAGTTTCTCGTTTTGGGAGGATGTCTCGAGTAAGAACAATGTGGCTGATTTACATTAATATTTCTCCTTTTAGTTTATTAATTATGAAGATGTAAATGATGTTCAAGGATTTAGGTTGGTGAAAATGCAATCTTGCTGCTCTTTTTCTTCTGAAAAATGGAGGATTTCTCCTTTATTCACATTGGATGCTCCTTTGGCATCAAACACAAGCAGCCTCCTTTCTCCAACCACATCCCTGCGCAATCAAATTCAACAGCCAACAGAGTATTGTAAAGAGCATCATCACACAATTGAAAGAGCAATGTAGGAAAAAAAACAAACACATTCAGCCTTCAGCACCTACATCGCACCAACAATGAGACTTTGTAACATCCACGTTGCCCAATTTTCGGCTAAGTAGTTGAACTTGGATTCTGTTGAAAGAAAATACATGTCAATCAAAATCATCATTATAACGTCTTAAACGGAATTGTTTCGTCTATACTTAAGGGAGGGTCAACTACTTTGCAGAAAAAAGGTGTTAGCCTTTGAGGTAAACTACTTCGCATAACTATTTGTGCAAAAAATCATGTGTATAGAAGGTGGTTGGAATATATAGGGAAGAGTATGTGCATACCATTACGGTGTACAACTTCTCTATGGTGCTATTAAGCCCACCTTCCCAACGCCATGGATCTTCATCTTCTATTTCTGCTATTTGAACTGCCGACAAATTCGGCGTACCTGGATCATTTTTAGAAAAAGTGGGAAACTGAATGTGTCATTTCCTGATGAGAAGTTTGTGAGGCAGGATAAACCCTGAACTTCTATGGACTTCAGCCGATCAAAGGCTATTTCATCTCCTTCTTCACCACCTCCGTTGCTTGACAGTATTTCTGTCATTTGTTTGCAGTCCTTGACGACCATTTTCTTGAGATTAACTAGATTCCTCGCTGTTGTGGAAGTCATAAGCCTTGTTAGTCGCTTACATTTTGATACCTCAAGTACTTCGAGATGCTGGAACACTGAAACTGATTGAGAACCTTCTTCATCAATCAGATTACAGACTTTTGGCAAATTAAATAACTCAAGGTACGTCAACTTCTTCAAGGAGCCTGCATCGCAAATGAATCTTGGAAGTATTTCCTTGTAGAAAGAATCGGAGATAAGAAACTTCTCCAGATTTGGCAAGGCTTGTACAAAATCCAGGGGCAAGAGTTCATGATCAGCAGGGAAGCCGGTCAGTTTAACATACTCGAGACTATGGAGGAATGATCGTGGAATAAGTTCATGCCAAGCCTTGTCCATGCTACTATTCCATTGGACATCTAGTTTTAGTAGCCCTGAGATTTTGACCTGCGGAAAGGAAGAAAAAAAATTACTTGTAAAAAATACAAGACGAGACATAACCGAACACCTCGTCTACTAGAACGAACCTGGTCGTTGAAAATGTGCAGAGCTGGTTTATTCGGAGTTTGATCATATGGAATGCCATTCGTAGGATTACGTTCCGTGGATGAAGAAATAGTACTGGATCCGCCCAAGATATGCATTCCAGGACATCCCACTGCAGTAATTCTAGTTAATTCTGGGCATATGAACACATGATCAACTCCTGAACAAAATTCTTTCAAGCAAGGCAGGTCTTCTAGCTCAACAGCCTCCAGTGATGGGAAGATACTAGTGCAGTGATCATCCCGATCTGCAGTCGTTTTTTCATCTTCTCCTTGTTGATAGATGATCACTTCCACAAGGCCACATCCTTTGACTTGCAATCTCTTTAGACAAACAAGACCTAGAGCAACTGACAGAGTGAAAATGTGCTTCAAGTTGCGGCAGTTATAGACCTCGAGCACCGAGAGGTTCCGAAAGTCGCCTAATATTCCCAGGGGATCCTCATTCCAAACATGCCTTAGCTTTGGTAGTTCAGTTAGCTTCACTTTCTGCAACTCAGACATGAAGCCAAACCGGTCTTTGTTTTCTTGATCCATTCCATGAAGATCGAAAATTTCCTCGACAGACTCGCACTTCTCTACAACCAGTTTATCTAAGTTTCTCAGCGACGGCAGCACATTCGATGGCACAGCGACTGGAAGAAGAGGCACACACTTGTTCACCACCAACTCGTATAAATGCTCAAATGGCTATATATCTTCCGTGCCCCATCTTTCTATCAAATGCGGGAATTTAGACAGTCTTAGCCTCTCAATGTACTGCAACTCATCCTGCAATAATAAAACGGGCCATGATTATGCTGACAAGAAAGAAAGAAAGAAAGAAAGAGAGAGAGAGGGAGAGGGAGAAACCTTGAAAAGTTGTTCGATTGTTGTGTTAATATCAACCTCCCAATATTGTCCATCGCCACTCTTAATATTCTGGAGCTTGGGCGTAATTGCATCTCCATTACAGAAGATTCTCATACTTCTGCACTCGTCTATGGTGACATCTTCTAAACAGGGGAAGTTGAAGGAGTAGCAACCACTCGTGCAGAATCCCTTGAGGCTGTCCAGATCGGCAAGTACCAATTCCTTCAACTTATTGAAGAGGATGATGCACCTTGTTGGTGATTGGTCATCGTCCTCCTCCGCTGTAACTATCTCCTCCACGGCTCCGCAACCCCTAATCTCCAAGCTGACAAGGTTGGCCATGGTTCTGGCCGTTGAAGGATTGATCAACCCCGTCACTTTACGGCAGCCTTCTAATATCAAAGTGGATAGGTTTCGGAAAGATGCAGATGATGGTGAGGGTGCCAAACTGATCAAATCCGAGCAATAAATCAATTTTATGGACTCAAGAAAAGGCAGCGGAGGGTCCTCGTCTCGTCTCCCTACATCTTCTCCAAATTGGGGAATGCCTGTTAGGGAAAGAAGAATCACATCAGCCTGACAAATAGGTCGTTTTTGGTGGCAAAATGGTTTTATTTATGTTGGGTACTGAATTTTTTTACAAGTTTTCAAAAAATAATTAAAAGCTTAGAAAATTATAAATACACATATCAGAAAAAATAGGTTGTTTATGGTGAGACTTATGTTAGGAAAATTAACTAGTAGATTTTTTAAAGGTTTAGAAGGTCTGAAAATTAAAAAAATTAAGCATCACAGAAAAAATAGAATTTTCTTTTCCCATGAACGATTTGATATATAGAGAGATCATCAGAGGTTACCTTTTCTTGATTAGTGATATGGGATTGGCCAGCTCCTGTCGGCCTTCCTTGTTCACCAAATAACCCAATGCCTATGGTTTTCGGGCAGCCAAATATATCCACTTCTCCCAAGTTTGGCCATTTGGAAGTGTGACCAAATGGATATAAGCTTCTCAGTTCTCGCAAATCCCGAAGAGTCAAGGACGTAAGTTGGGGGAAGAAATGGAACGGGAGACTGTTTGTGGATTCTTCTCCTGCTTCTACGATCTCTTCCAATTTGTCACAATTCCGAATTGTTAATGAATTTAGTTGGCCAGATGCTCCTGATGCTCCACTGCTCCAAATCATTTCAATGTTGTCAACTGAATAGAGTTCCAATGTTTCCAAGCTAGGAAGTGCAACCTGTATTGATGGGCAACATGAATTTTTGTTGCGTAATTTTTTTAAAATAAAAACAAGGCTTAATAAAATAAGAAAAAAGTAAGGTATTTTGTTGCGACAAATGAAATAGCGATGAGGTGAATACCTTTTCATTGAAAAGAGATATTAGTTTACTCGTTGTTGAGGCAGTCTTCGAAGACTTTGATGTTATTACATCAAGGAAGCACTTAAGTTTGGGTAGATACCCGAGGATGAGGTTGCGTAAATAAAGAAACTCCACGACTTGAGTACTTTCCTCGCCAACAACAAAGAGTGCTTCCATTTCATCGCAAAACTCTATATTTATTTCTTCCAGTTGGGGAAGACTTCGGACCGCAGATATCGAGAAGAGAGACTTCAATTTGTGACATTCGGAGATACTAAGTGTCTTCAACTTCGTAAAAGATACAATTGTCCGATAGTCAACAATTTGTTGGAGCGTAGATGATTTTATGACATTGAGTTTCTTCCATTTGGAGAAGCCTTCACTATCCAAAGGAATTGTCACTCCATTGATTCCACGTAGATCCACAACTTCTGCTTCCATCAACAGATTTCTAGCCTTTTCGAGCAGATCAATGCTTGCACTCAAGTCCACCGTAATTAACTTTGTTACTCCAAAGTCGGGATAACTCCACATTCTTCCACCAAAAATATTCAAAAAATCCCATGTTCTTTCAATATTGAAAGGTTCACATTCTCCTATTATTATCTTGTATCTGTCCAAGCGCATGGAGAAGAAAGATCCTGGCAATGCCCGGACATCCGGAACAAATATCTCCAAAGATGCAAGGTTAGACAAACATTTTAGCTCCGAAAGCCTTGCATTACTTCCACTGCTATGCTCCTCAGTTTCCCAATTCGTAAAGCTATCCCACACAAGCAATTCTTCTAATGATGTCAGCTTCGATATGACATTTGCTGGGATGAATTTGAGTTTATAGCACATTCTCAAATCCAACAACTTTAGCCGAGTCAATTGACCAACTTCACTTGGCAATGCTTCTAGATCAGATCTGCGAAAGCTAAGGATCTCCAACTTCTTTAATTTTCCGATGGTGGCGTCCAGATTTGGAAATTTGCAACCTTCCAAATACAGAGTGTGAAGATTTTCGAGGGAGTACAAGGATGCAGGCATAGAAACAAATTTCAACTCTCTAAAGTGAACGACTTTTAGTTGTTTAGTCCTTTGAAAGGCTGAATCTGGAATGTTGATTAGACCCCTCTTGAAGAGTAACAAGAATTCAACATTTGGGCATCCCAAATTTTCAGGAAGATTCTCTATATTGATCTTGATCATTGCAACTTTTGTGCAATTGCTGATTTCATCCTCACTTGGCCACTGTGTCAACTCATCATCGTTATTGTTTCTGTAAGCGACTCCTTCCTTACGTGCTATCGAGATAGCAACTTCCCGAACCACATCATGCATCCTTATATCACCGTGCTCATCAATGTCCAAAAGACTACAGTCCTTGAGTATATCGATCAATGATTTCAAGCGTCTTCTCGCCTGGCTTATAGTAGGGTAATTCTTGAGCAGGCCTAAACCAAAGCTATACCATAACAAATCACTCAATCTAAAAGATGACCGACTACAAATACCACAGAGCAAAAAAATATGCTTGGTTTCTTTGCTAGGCAAACCATCATAGCTTAGCTTCAAGATAGGATACACTTTATCTTTTACTTCTTGATTGTCCAACTGTTTTAGTTCTGTTAAGACATTTTTCCAGGCATCCTCATTTTTGTTTTTGAGACGCCCAGCAATCGTGACAATCGATAATGGAAATCCAGCACATCTGCCCAATATCTCCTTGGCAATCTCCCGGTACTTAACCAAAGTCACTTTCTTCTCAAACAAACTCATAGACTCCTCCTCAGACAGAACTTGGAGAGAAAAATTCTTTGTTGACCCCATGTCGTACAACAGTTCCAGCCTTCTAGACGTCATCAATATTTTGCAACCCTTGTTGTCAATAGGAATCCCCACTTTAACATCTAGATCCAGCACACTCCAGATATCATCTAGAATGATTAAAATATTCTTGTCCTTCAAGATCTCATTCAACCTCCGATTCAATTCACTAGCTCTAACGTCATCATCGCTGCTCTCTTCCAACTTTGATCCGATGATAAAGCCTGCAATCTTATCTTGAATAGCCCTTATCTCTGGCATTGCAGTCACCTTTACTATGACTACCTTATAAAATAATGACTCATTTGTAGCTTGATGGTAGACCTCGTATGCTAAAGTGGTTTTTCCAATACCACCCATTCCATACAGTCCAACCTTGGTAATATTGGGATCCAACAATGCATCCATCACCTCCTTCAGTATTCTTTTCCTCGATTGAGCCTCGTAGCCTTCCAAGGGTCGCTCAACAATTTGTTGCGGAGCAGAAAGGTAGGATATATCGATTCCTAGGCTGACCTTTTTAGCCCGTAGTGGAACGACACCTGAGATTCAAACAGAGATTTACAAAATTTTACTTTTACTTTAAAAGAGGAAAATAATAAGGTTGGATTCATCAACTAACATAATTAATACCATCTTTTACAAGACTAAAACCTCCGGATTTTTGCAATTTATCAGATTAGTTAGTTTTTGTGAGTATTTTGGCATAATTTCAAACATGAATTCTTTGGGATGACTTGTCACATGTTGGAAGCATCAATAGATTTGAAGACCATTCCAATGGATTTGTCGAGTTGGGGTTTATCCCCATTATAAGGGATGACGTTGTGGATAATCAGATTGTATTAGATTCGACTTCCTAATTATTTTATTACTAATTTTATGAGAGTAAACCATCCATAGAAAATATTGTCAGATACTAAATAATTATACTTTCTATTAGTAAATAAGTGTGTATGAGAGAGTTGGTTCAAAGACTAAAAGATAAACAACAACAACAACAACAACGCACCTTGCTTTACTTGGTCCGCCTTCTTGCCCAGCCGGTATCGGGCCCTCAAATTGAGACAGGATGAGCAACTCTTCTGAGCTGTCTCCTCTCCCTTCCGGACAACTTGTTCGGCATCTGCAATGGCAGTGTCGGCCTCAGTTTGCCATTCGAGGAAACGAGGCTTGACCACTTCCCCTCGCCCTTGTGCAACTTGAATAGATTCATGCAAGCTCTCTCTCTCCAGGTTCAGATTCCTGGTCTCGTCGCTAAGTGCGTCGACCTTGCTCCTGAACTCGAAAGCGTAACCGATGTGCCTTTTGATTGGACCAAGCAAAGTCTCCAGAACAGTGGACACAACGAAATCAGCCGCGGCCTCCGCCATATCCAACTTCTTCTTCTTTTTTTGGTCCAAGAAAAGAAAAGAGGGAAATGATCGATGAAGGAAGATTAGTTGAGCAAAGAAGAGACCGGTGAGGTCTTTGTATACTATAATAAATCAACGACACAAAAGATTAAAACAAAACAATAAATGTTCACATTGGCCCTTTCACCTGCAAGATTAAATTAATTTGGAGAAGGACCATGTGTACGGACTGTTCCCGCGTGCATGACTAATTAATTTAACGTGGAAATTAATGAGGGGGGCCATGCCGATCAGAGTACGAGTAGACTGTGTCTTGTACAAGGACGACTTTTTTTTCTTCACCAAAATAGTGCTACTTTTAAATTTTTTTTGGTTAAAATCCGAATATTATATTTCAAAAAATTAAACTGACTGTGAATAGATTAATTATGTGCAAACCGAATGTTTTGTTCCGAATGTCAGAACAAAAATTGAAAAAAAATAATCTATACTTCTTTCTATTGATAATTTTATCACATATCACATTTGTATAATTCTTTGTATTGATAATTATTATATCTATGTAAGTTATGTCTCAAATTTGACTAATTAAATAGATTAATTATATTATTAGATAGATTACTATTTAAATTTGTCATCAAATAGAACAAACGATACATTTATGTCCAATATATGGAACTCGGGAGGTGGCATTAATGTCCAGTATACATACAACTCAGGAACTTCGCTATTAAGCAGTTTGACAATGCTAAAAAAAGTTGGTAGTCAAAAAGCTGTTATTGGAAATTATGCTTAGATTGTAGTAACAAAATAAGCAACTCACAAATTGTGCTTCTAAAATAATCTTTAATATAATCCACGTAATTTTGAATTAATCCAAGCACCAAACATCAAATCATTCATCTTCAAAATGCACTGATAAAAAATATCATCTTATTTTAGGATTGAAAGCGTAATTCAAAATGCAAAGATAAAAAAATTTTTGGGGACTATTTGTGAAATTTACTACTTGATAATTCAAATTGTCAACAAAATAAATAAATAAATTGGAGTGGAAGCAACCCAAACCTAAAGTAAAAAGAGGTTCCTTACTTGAGGATTTATTTAGTCATTTTCTAATTATATAATCATATGTCAAAAAGCATAAAACACAAGTATTAAAATTGTATTTTTGTCTAAAAAAATTTTAAGATATGGTTATGAGTCATGAAAAGGACATACTTATATTATTGGGATAAGTTTAGTTATGCTTCAGCTCCGGTGCTGAGGAAGATTTCCCTCAGTATATACTGAGGGTAATATAGGCCATTGGATCAGAATAGTTTTCTAAATATTCTGATCCAATGGCCTACATTAATAAGGGTATTTTAGATTTTTTGACAAAATTACTGTTCATCCACTAATAAAATCATTGTACACTTTCAAATAAAATTACTGTTCATTTTGTTTGGATCCGAAATAAACCACCAATACAGCCAAGATAATCAGCAATGCAGCCAACGAAACCATTAATACAACCAAACAAACCAGTAATGCAACCAATAAAACCAGTAATACAATTAACGAAACCAGTAATACAACTAAGCAAACCAGCAATACAACCAAATAAACCAGTAATACAACAAAAAAAACCAGCAATGCAGCAAACGAAACCATCAATACAACCAAACAAACTAGTAATGTAACTAAGCA
>SOPF01021430.1:0-13520 GCA_012979155.1 Hypericum perforatum
TCGTCCAAATCCATGCGTATCACCTGTTCGACCTTTGGTCCGTGACAACGTCTACGTGTAGAAGAGGCAGAGCCGCACCTTGTACGGATTTGGGCTAGGGCTCGGGGTGTGTGATTTGGGGATTTTTAGGAGTAGGATCTGTTAATTGTTAATCTGGTAATTGTTCATGTTAAAAAAATTTGTTTGTTAATCTGGTAATTGTTCATGTTACTTTTAAAGTTTTTAGGTTTCATTGATTGAAGGAGGAGGAGGAGGAAGAGGGAGGAGAGGAGAGAGAAGTTTTTAGTGTTTTAACGAATTTAGTTTTATTTTAGCTTTAATTTTTTTTAGTGTAAGGGTAATTTTGACATTTCTCATAGCTCATCACCGGAGATTTGCTCCGGTTCCGGCAAGAGGGGGGAAATCGTATAATTTTGCCAAACTAAGAGGGGTTTTTAATCGGTTTGCGAAATACAGGGGGAAATCGTCTATTTGTTTAAACTAGAGGGGGCCAGATGTAATTTACCCTTTTATTAAAGCTGATGAAAGAGGACTACCGTTACGACCCAAACTGGGGTTGGTGACCGGCACTAGACTCTGTGTTCACCTCAACAACATAATACAGGCCTAGCAAGCCTCAAACCATCTCAAAGATCTCATCAAAGGTGGAAAACAAATCCAAACCAAAATAGAATAGGCCAAAGACACTTAACAAACCAAAAACCAAAGACATAATACAAAAACTAATCAAAACCAACAAACATCTCCAAAAGTTCATGTACTACGGAGCAACTACACAAAGGAAAGAACATCACGATCCGGAGACCTCAAAAGTAGCCCTCGAACAAAGAAGTGGGGCTTGATCCACGGACTCCAAAAACTCAATAAACTAAGGTCTCTGAGAACCTGAAATAGATTTGTAAGGGGTAAGTGTCCGAAAACACTTAGCAAGGGAATAGAACATAATATATTAGTTATGGCTCACATATGCATGCAACAGAACTTAATCACGTTCGACTTCACTCAATTTAAAATGCGTGATCATCAAATGCTATTACTAAACACAAATATCAACACACACACACACAGAGACACACAGAGAGAGCTATGAATAGGTTTTGTATTGCCTCTTCCTCTGACTGCTAAGGATATCCAAATGGCCAAACAGATCTCCATTCACAAATAATAAAAACTAGTGTACAAATATTAACTGGCCAAAGCTTACAAATATGCACTAGTGATACTCCCAAAACTATGAGCTCATAGACTAACATCCCCAGTTAGTACGGGAAAGCCTATTCATTTCTCTCACAAAACACATATCTTATCAGATAAATGGCCCAGCAGTCCAGAACATATCCATCAGACAAAACAAATCAGCTCCGAGCTAGCACTCTAGCCGGCTGTTCACAAATGTCACATGGCTCACAACACAATCACAAATGTGTCCAAATGTACTATGGACCAAACTATATGCATGTGATGCACACAATCAAACTCTGAAACAAACATACAACAGACACAACCAAAGTTATCATGTGCTATCCTCTTACACCGACAAATAGCGCTTAAAGCGTAGATTTCCCTAAATCCAATTCGTCCTTCCACACAAAGCTCCTCAATGTCTGAAATCTGTATCATAACATAAAATCACATAACAAGGTTAGCCCTTGGTTACCAACACCAAGTCACCTCCAACGCTTCAAAATGACAACCTTAGCACATTCATTGCATTTGTCATTGCAAAACTAACCAAACACAACCAAAAGTCCAAACCCTTCAAATTCTTGGTTCCCAACCAAGTACCAACATACACACATGTTGTACTCAAGTCATTCATGCTCACAAGTACACACAACAATCTGTTTTAGCCAAACCGAGCATCAACGAAGAACATAGCAAGTTCTATTGCAAACAATCATCGCAAATACGTCAAATACCCAAATCCAACCCAAACATCACTTAAACTCAACTCCCTTTCATATTCTCATTAACCTCAGACCCTTCAATTAACCTCATTTACACAAGGAATCAATTCACAAAACTTTTCTCATTCAACTCACTCAACCAAGACCTTAGCAACTTGTCCAAACTTCAACAGAGTGTATGGACCAAATCCTTCAACCAAATCACTCATAAAATACATTTCCAGAAACCTCATGAAGTGTACAATAAACGTGGTCAAAACATCCAAGCCCAAATCGGAGCTTAAGACCACTTACAAGGCTGATCTTCTTCGCTTTGCTCACTGACCACCCCAGAAACGTGCTCTGTCTTCAAAACCGATTTTCCGTTGACTCCATGATCCAAATCACAAATGGGATACACCGTTAGAAAGGCCTGGATGTGCTCTATACCCTGAGAAAATTTAAAGGTCTGATTCAAAGAGAAATATTACTTACTGAGTCGTTACTTTTTGACTTGCTTCATTCTCTTTCCTGAAACCCTCTCTCTTCTTTTCTCTATTTTTCCTTTTGTGGGTCATCTCTTTAGTTTCCCACCTCTTCTATACCCTTCCTGAGTGTAAGGAGATAGTTGGTAAGTCATGAACTACGTGGTTCACCTCTTTCTTTTACTTCTCACTTAGGTAAGTTGGTGATTGGTTAAAGTAACTTGATGGTCCAATCACAGTTCAGCAACTTTGAGTTCGTTTTTCACCAACTTCCTTTCATTTCTGACCAAACTTATGACTAAGTTGTAGGTCTATATTTCTAGTTTTTAAATTATAGTCCCTTGTGTCTTTTGGATCAAAATTGAAGAAGTTATGGTTGTTTAAGTAAGCAAAGGCCATTGCTGTCCGAAAATGACCTACATTTACGAAAATCAGAATTTTGTTGCGTCAACTTTGTCAAACTTGAACCAACACGCTAATGGGGACCCAAGGACACCTAAACATGCTTCCAAAACTCATCCCCTCACATAAATGACACAATGCACTAACAGTTGATCATTTGCGAAGTTATCACAATTCTCCTCCCTTATGAAAATTTGTCCTCAAATTTAGCAAGGGCATGAAATACATACCGTGTCACTCGAACAAATGTGGATACTTCTCTTGCATATCTTTCTCTAATTCCCAAGTAACTTCTGCAGGAGAATGATGTTGCCATTCCACTTTCACGAACGGAAGGTCTTTAGTCATGAGGCTTCTCACTTGCCTGTCTACTATCCGCATAGGTTGCTCCTCGTAGGTAAGATCATCTTGGAAGTCTACATTTGGCTGTTCTAGCACATGTGAGGGATCATGTAGATACTTCCGAAGCATGACACGTGAAACACTGGATGTACATTTGCGAATGTAGGTAGTAGTGCCAAGTAATAAGCCAATTAGCTAACCCGTTCCAGAATCTCAAATGGTCCTATAAATCTCGGACTTAGTTTGCCTTTCTTGCCAAACCTCATAATCTCCTTCATCGGTGATACCTTGAGGAACACATTCGAACCCAATTCAAACTTAATATTCTTTCTTCTCTTATTTGAATATGACTTTTGTCTGCTTTGAGCTACCCATAGACATTCTCGAATTACTTTAACTTTATCAATTGTTTCCTGTATGAACTCCAGATCCAATTGTTGCTTCTCCCCAACATCATCCCAACATACTAGAGATCTGCACTTCCTACCATACAAAGCTTCGTAAGGTGCCATCTGGATGCTAGACTGATAGCTGTTATTGTAAGCAAACTCCATCAAAGGCAAATAAAGCTCCTAGCTTCCACCGAAATCCATCACACAAGCTCGCATCATATCATCCAATACTTGGATTATACGTTCTGACTGCCAGTCTGTCTGATGATGGAAAGTTGTGCTCAAATTTAGCCGAGTGCCCATGGAGTCTTGGAACTTCTTCCAAAAGCGAGATATAAAATGTGTCCCCCGATCTGAAACTATCAAAATTAGAACTCTATATAGTCGTACAATCTGATCAATAAATAGTTGGGCAAACTTTGCTGCGTCATATGTACTCTTGATAGGCAAAAAGTGTGAACACTTTGTCAATCTGTCCACGATCACCCAAATCGAATCAAACCCCTTTGGTGAAGTTGGAAGTCCTACAAGTAAATCCATGGTGATCTGCTCCCACTTCCATTCTGGAATGCTCAACGGCTGTAATAAACCTCAAGGTCTTTGGTGTTCAGCTTTGACTTGCTGACAAGTTAAACACTTCGCAACGAATTCACCAATATCCTTTTTCATGCCGTTCCACTAGTAACATTTCTTCATGTCGTTGTACATCTTCGTCGAACCTAGGTGCATACTATAAACTGCCTTGTGTGCTTGACTCATGATATTTCTCCTCACATCACCTACATTAGGCACGACCAATCGAGTACCATAGTGCAAAACACCATTGGCGCTAGTACTGAACTTCAGCCATTCACCATTCTCAACTTTTCCAATCATCTCCCTTATCTCAGGGTCTTCTCGTTGTAGTTCCACAATTCGACCACGTATCGTTGGTTGTAAATGGAGCTTAGCCAATATCACCTGTTCCTCTACATCTAACGCTGTAGTCAACTCCAAACCTTGGTCGATTAACTCATGTAGGCTTGAAATCAAAGGCCTTCGATCACTGACAAATGTGCCAAACTACCCGCTGACTTTCTGCTCAAGGCATCTGTGACCACATTAGCTTTGCCCGAATGATAGTTAACTGTACAATCATAATCTTTTAGAAGCTCCATCCATCTCCTTTGCCTCATATTTAAATCTCTCTGGTCAAAGATATACTTTAAACTCTTGTGGCCAGTAAACACTTCAAATTTCTCACCATACAAATAATGTCTCCATATCTTGAGCGCAAATACATCTGCTGCCATTTCCAAATCATGCACTGGGTAGTTATGCTCATGTTTCTTCAATTGTCTCGATGCATATGCTATCACATTCTTACTTTGCATTAGAACACACCCCAACCCAACTCTGGAAGCATCACAGTACACTGAATAGTTGCCAGATATTGATGGTAACACTAAAACTGGAGCGTTGGTCAACAACCATTTCAGCTCTTGAAAACTCTTCTCACACTCTTCTCCCCACACATATCTCACATTCTTCTATGTCAATCGAGTGAGTGGAGTTACCAAAGTAGAAAACCTTTTTACATACCTTCTATAATACCCAGCCAACCCAAGAAAACTACGTATCTCTGTAATATTAGTAGGCATTGGCCAATTCATCACAGCTTCTATTTTTGTTGGATCAATTGACACTCCATCCTTGAACACCACATGTCCTAGGAATGCCACACTCTGCAATCAAAATTCACACTTCGACAACTTAGCATATAACTGATTGTCAATCAAAGTCTTCAAAACCAACCATAGATGTCTCTCATGCTCTTCCTTGGTCTGCGAGTAGATCAAGATGTCATCGATAAATACAACTAAAAATTGATCCAGGAATGGCTTAAACACTCGATTCATCAAACCCATAAAATATGCTGGCGCATTAGTGAGACCGAATGGCATGACTAAGAACTTATAATGCCCATATCTTATTCTGAAAGCTGTCTTGGTCACATCTTCTTTTCTAATTCTCAACTGATGATATCCTGATCGCAAATCAATCTTGGAAAACCACTTGGCATCCCGTAGTTGATCAAACAGATCATCTATGCGTGGAAGAGGATACTGGTTATGAATAGTCACCTTATTCAGCTTCCGATAGTCAATACACAACCTCAAACTTCCATCCTTGTTCTGAACAAATAACACTGGAGTACCCCACGGAGAAATACTAGGTCTTATGTATCCTTTATCCAATAATTCCTGCAACTGTACCTTCAACTCTTTTAATTCAGCAGGTGCCATCCGATATGGCAGTATCGAAATTGGTTGTGTCCCCGGCATCAACTCAATACAAAACTCTATTTCCCTCTCAGTGGTAAATATGGCAATTCATTCGGAAAGACATTTGGAAACTCTTTCACAACGGGAATGTTCTCAACTATAATCTGATCAGAATCCGCATTCACTTCTTTAACCACTGCCAAATAACTCTCACAACCTCTTCTCAATAATCTTGAAGCCTTCAAACGCGAAATAAGCCTTGGTGGAACCATCCCATCACCCCAAAATATAAATTCTGGTTCACCCTCAGGCCTGAACCTCAAAATCTTCTTGAAACAATCCATCATAGCATGGTATGATGACAACCAGTCCATACCCAAAATCACATCAAAATCATCCATGTCTAACACATGTAGATCAGCCAATAGCTCATGGCCATCTACGACTATCACACATAATTTATGAACTAAATGCACATGAATAATATGATCAGAAGGGGTACACACCTCTAAAGGCTCCCCTAATGACACTAGTGGACTAGCAGAAAACACAGTACATTGGGGTGACAAGAATGAATGTGTCGACCCCGAATCAAACAAGACTCGAGCGTGTGATGAGCCTATTGGTAGTATACCTAAAACCACTATGTTAGATGCCTTAGCATCTTTCTTTGTCATGGCATAAACTCGAGCTAGACCCCCACTATCATGCTCCATCGACTCCTTTCCTCTCAAACTCGGGTTCTCCCCCTGATAACTCTGGCTAGAGGGACTCTGATCTTGCTCTCGAGGTCGAACAAACAAGCTCGTAAGCTATATCTGCTCTCTCACCTTAGCCATGCAACAGTCTTTAATTTGATGTCCCAACTTGCCACACCCAAAACAAGCTCTTGTCTGTCTGTAACATGGTCTCCCGGGGTGCTATCTCCCACAACTGGCACACGAACCACCATATTGACCTTGACCACCAGATTGGCCACGGCCACCCTGTGAACCACGAGGACCACTACCTCTCCATGATCCTCTGTTAGAACCTCCACCCCTTGGAAAGTTAGGCTAAAAACTTGGCTGTTACTGCTGCGGCTGTCTAAAACTCTAGTTCGAACTGTACTGAGGTGGCCTATCAAACCTCTGGACCTTAGCTTGCTTTTGCCTTGCAATCTATTCTTTATCTTGCATCTCCAAGGTCCTCGCACAATCTACCACTGCTGAATAGGACTGGAATCCACGTGGGTACATCACCTTGAACATTAAATCGTCTAGTCCTCGAATAAATCTCTTCACCTTCTTATCTTCATCAGGCACCAAGTGCTTTGCATAGCGAGAGAGATGGCAAAACTTCTGGTCATACTCCATAATAGTTATCTCCGGAGTCTTCACCAACCTTTCAAATTCATAGGCACGAGCATCCCTTTGACTCTCAGGCAGGAAGCGATCTAATAAAGAGTCGTTGAACTTCTTCCAAGTCCATCCAATTGATTCCACAGTCTAGAACCACACTCCCGCCTTATCTATCAACTTGAAAGCAGCAAGTTCCACGATCCTCTTGCTGTCACAATTCAGAATCTTCCACCTCTTTTCCATCTCATCGATAAACATCTGAGGATCATCACGTACTCCAAAAAATGTAGGTAGCTCCAACCTCAAAAACTCTTATAAGGAATCATCTCGAGGTGTCATAGCAGTCTTCTTATCCACCTGACTCTGCTGCGTGGCAATAAACTTCTCCATCGCCACCATCACCCTATCAACTGCATCACCACTTCGCTTTCTATGCCTAGAATAAGTACTAGCCGCTGGTTGACTTGTCTCAGTCGGCATGGCAGTCGTAATAGTAGTGGCTGTAGTTTCAGTGGTATGATTAACTGGTGCAGCCTCTTCTCTAGACCGCTCGGAGCCTTCACCTTGCTCCTTAATAGTAGCATTGGTACTCTTACATCTCTGAGGCATAACTTCCCTATAACAGTAAGTCACACTTTAAGAAGACCACAAACAGGCTTAGACAAAGAAGGACAAGACACGATGAATCCTATGCTCCGTAGCATTCTTAAATACCATATCAAACATCACATAAGACATCCTAAGTTTAACTCTGATACCAACTTTGTCACGGCCCAAACTGAGGTCAGTGACCGGCGCTAGACTCTGTGTTCATCTCAATAACATAATATAGGCCTAGCAAGCATCAAACCATCTTAAAGATCTCATCAAAGGTGGAAAACAAGTCCAAACAAAAATAGAATAGGCCAAAGACAATTTACAAACCAAAAACCAAAGACATAATACAAAAACTTATCAAAACCAACAAACATCTCCAAAAGTTCTAATACTACGGAGCAACTACACAAAGGAAAGAACATCATGATCCAGAGACCTCAAAAGTAGCCCTCGAACAAAGAAGTGGGGCCTGATCAACGGACTCCAAAAACTCAACGAACTAAGGTCTCTGAGAACCTGAAATAGATTTGTAAGAGGTAAGTGTCCGAAAATACTTAGCAAGGGAATAGAACATAATATATTAGTTATGGCTGACATATGCATGCAACAGAACTTAATCATGTTCGACTTCACTCAATTCAAAATGCGTGATCATCAAATGTTATTACTAAACACAAATATCAACACACACACACACACACACAGAGAGACATACAGAGAAAGCTATGAATAGGTTTTGTAATGCCTCTTCCTCTGACTGCTAGGGATATCCAAATGGCCAAACAGATCTCCATTCATAAACAATAGAAACTAGTGTACAAATGTAAACCGGCCAAAGCTTACAAATGTGCACTAATGATACCCTCAAAACTATAAGCTCGTAGACTAACATCCCCGGTTAGTATGGGAAAGCCTATTCATTTCTCTCATAAAACACATATCTTATCAGATAAATGACCTAGCAGTCCAGAACATATCCATCAGACAAAACAAATCAGCCCCGAGCTAGCACTCTAGCCGGCTGTTCACAAATGTCACATGCCTCACAACACAATCATAAATGTGTCCAAATGTACTATGGACTAAACCATATGCATGTGATGCACACAATCAAACTCTGAAACAAACATACAACAGACACAACCAAAGTTATCATGGGCTATCCTCTTACACTGACAAATATCGCTTAAATCGTAGATTTCCCCAAATCCAATTCGTCCTTCCACACAAAGATCCTCAATGTCTAAAATCTATACCATAACATAAAATCACATAATGAGGTTAGCTCTTGATTTCCAACACCAAGTCACCTCCAACGCTTCAAAACGGCAACCTTAGCACATTCATTACATTTGTCATTGCAAAACCAACCAAACACAACCAAAAGTCCAAACCCTTTAAATTCTTGGTTCCCAACCAAGTACCAAAATACATACGTGTTGTACCCAAGTCATTCATGCTCACAAGTACACACAACAATCTGTTTTAGCCAAACCGAGCATCAACGAAGAAGATAGCAAGTTCTATCACAAACAATCATCACAAATACGTCAAATACCCAAATCCAACCCAAACATCACTTAAACTCAACTCCCTTTCATATTCTCATTAACCTCAGACCCTTCAATTAACCTCATTTACACAAGGAATCAATTCACAAAACTTTTCTCATTCAACTCACTCAACCAAGAACTCAGCAACTTGTCCGAAATTCAACAGAGTGTATGGACCAAATCCTTCAACCAAATCACTCATAAAATACATTTTGAGAAACCTCATGAAGTGTACAACAAACGTTTTCAAAACATCCAAGTCCAAATCGGAGCTTAAGACCACTTACAAGGCTGATCTTCTTCGCGTCGCTCACTGACCACCCCAGAAATGTGCTCTGTCTGCAAAACCAATTTCCCGTTGACTCCATGATCCAAATCACAAGTGAGATACACCATTAGAAAGAACTGGATGTTTGCTATACTCTGGTAAAATTTCAAGGTCTGATTCGGAGAGTAAGATTACTTACTGAGTCGTTACGTTTTGACCTGCTTCATTCTTTTTCCTGAAACCCTCTCTCGTCTTTTCTCTGTTTTTCCTTTTTTGGGTCATCTCCTGAGTTTCCCACCTCTTCTATACCCTTCATGAGTGCAAGGAGACAGCTGGTAAGTCATGAGCTACTTGGTTCACCTCCTTCTATTACTTCTAACTTAGGTAAGTTGGTGATTGGTTATAGTAACTTGGTGGTCCAATCACAGTTCAGCAACTTTGAGCTCGTTTTTCACCAACTTCCTTTCATTTCTGACAAACTTGTATATGACTAAGTTGTAGGTCTATGTTTCTAGTTTTTAAATTATACTCCCTTGTGTCTTTTGGATGAAAATTGAAGAAGTTATGGCTGTTTAAGTAAGGAAACGTCACTGCTGTCCGAAAATGACCAACTACAGAAATTAGAATTTCGTTGTGTCAACTTTGTCGAACTTGAACCAACACACTAATGGGGACCCAAGGACACCTAAACATGCTTTTGAAACTCATCCCCTCAAATAAATCACACGATGCACTAACGGTTGATCATTTGCGAAGTTATCACAAATACCCTTTATGACTATAAGCCCGAAGGAAAAAGTTCTCCGCCTTTGTCAGCCAATCATTAAAAGAGATAATTTTCTCAAACTCTGAGGAGGTGAAACTCTCATCATTGTGTTGGGTCTGATATGAAGGAGGCTTTATTTGGTGGTGTTATTGGTTTGAGTGAGGAAGCTGCTGATCTGGACAAAGAGAATGTGGAGGAGGTGGTTATTGTTGATTTGAGTGAAGCTACTATGGATGAGCCTCTTGTGAATGAGGAAGTTGTGGAGGATGAGGCCATTGTGGATGAGGACGTTATGGAGGAGGAGGCTGATGTGGATGAGGAGGTTGTAAAGGAAGAGGCTGATATGGATGAGGAGGTTGTAGAGGAGCAGGCTGATATGCAGGAAACTATTATGGATGAGGAAGTTGTAGAGTAGGAGGCTGATATGGAGGAGAAGGCTGATGTGGATAAGGAGGTTGTAAAGGAGGAGGCTAATATGGATGAGGAGGTTGTAGAGGAGGAGGCTGATGTGCAGGAGGCTATTATGGATGAGGAAGTTGTGGAGTAGGAGGCTGATGTAGAGGAGGAGGCTGATGTGGAGGAAGCAGCTGATGTGGAGGATGATGATGAGAGTGATGACAGTAGCTTCCATTTATCAGATTTTGATGATGATGATGATGATGATAGTAGCTTCCATTTATCAGATTAAGATGAGATTAATGATTATGGTACTAAAGAGGTTGGTGAATAATCAGATTTCCAAGATGTAGATTGTGAAGATATGAACTCGTGAAGTAAAGAGACATATAGTGATGAGGAGATACAACTTGATGGAGGATCATGCAGGAGAGCAAAGAAGAAGATTAAGATAGATCAAATTCATGATTATAGAGGCATTCTGTATAGAGGGGTGATAGATGATGATTTTATTGTTAAGCTTAAAGGATGTACCCATTCTTATAATGGGTGATAGTTAAGTAGAGTGTCGTGTGTACATGTTGTAGCATGTGTGATTTATATAAAAAGAGATCCTTGTGACTATGTTCATGAATACTTTACGATTGAAATGTGGAAAAGGACATATCAGCCATGTATCCATCCCTTTGCAGAATAGATTTGGAATTCGATGAGTTCTTATTTCTTTTCACCTCCTCCACTAACTAGAAGAGCGGGCAGACCTAAGAAAATGAGGACTAGATAAGAAAGAGAGCATCTACCATTAACTAGGTCAAACACGGTTAAATGTGCAATATGTGGAGGACTGGGACACAAAAAATACAGTTGTTAAGGAGGACTTACTAAGGGTAAAAGAAAAAGGACCTTGGTATGTATTATTTCATATTTTAGTTTCTTGCCTTAGTTCACTATCGCATATTTTAATTCATAAGTACTGCCTTTTATAGCAACAAAGGCATAGACAAGATGTAGCCCAAGTTGGACTTTCACATGCGATCCCATCAACACATGTGCAAAAATAGGTTTAGAGTTGTTTGATGCATATTACAGCTATTATTGTCTACTAGCATAACTTGTGTCAATCTAATTTATGATTTTAATTGTCTTTGTAGCTATTTGGTAGACCAGTTGATATGTCATCACAAACGGAGGTTAATTTTGAGCATGGAGAATCTAGCATAACTACTGTCCATAGGGCTACCAAAATTATTCCTCAAAGAGATAGAACATCTGGCTCTGTTGGTCGAGGAAGAGGAATTAGAGAACAAGCTAGAACTAAACCCACTGGAAGAAGAAGAGGAAGATCAACTACTATTAAAAGGAGGACTTCAGGTGAAGGATGAGGAAGAGGATGAGCAGATGGCCAAGAAAGAGGAAGAGGAAGATCAACTGCTGCTACATTAACATCTAAAAGTCAAGCAAGTACTACATGAACTAGATGTAGCATGATATTTGATTAGAATGATTTTAATTTCAAGTGTCAAGTATATTAGTGGTAGTTACATTTTGTGAGCTAAACATCCGAACTTTATTAGCTAAAGTATTCAGCTTTTTTGACAGCTTGTTTCATCAACATTATAACTGCTATTTTTGGTTATTATGAATTTATGACTTCAACTTTGTTAATAGTTTATTCCATCATCACATTCTGGGACAAGTTTGTTGCTAATGAAGACTAGTATTTGTAGTATATATTTTTCTTGAAGCACACTTAAATGTCATGAACACAAACTTGTAAATTAGATTTTATTGCAGAACAAACTTCATTACACTTCCTAAGAGTAGCATAAATGAGAACATATTTTGTAGATTATCTTTTGCATACAAGAGCAGCATAAATGACAAGATTGCATATTATCAAGAAATATACTAATTTTATCAAACCCATTATTGAAGTAGCCGTCGTTTGTAATATCATCTTCATATCTTCAAACTCCTCTGTATTAGAACCAAATAGCTAATTCGAAGTATGATGATTGCTAGGAACTTCCCTTGGATAACACTAACTCACCCAAAGATAATTATTCTTTGCACAACTATAGTATAGATGCCCTCCATTCTTCTCACTCTCAGTAATGAACTCCATACTTGCACTCAATATTATTATACCTCAAACCATCATCAATCTTATTGTACATAGCATTGGATGACAACATGCCCTAATCTAGCTTCTACAATCCTCAACTCAACTTTCTTAAAACACAGATTCAGGCAGGTCGGTGAGCCACCTTTTAAACACGGACTCAAGCAGCTCAATGACCCTACTTCCAAAATATAGGTTCTGACCCAGGAATTCTGACCCAAAGTAGCTCCTCAACATAGCTCTCAAAACACAGAGTAGCTTGCCAATCCAACTAACTCTAAACCTAAATCACCTTGGCGACTCACCTTCAACACCCACATGCAAAAACCCAAATCTGCTATATGACTTACCTTCCTAAATTCAAAGTAGCTCGAGCAACCAACCTTCGAAAAACCCAAATTATCTCATTGAACTTATCCCATGCAACCTTAATTAACTCCTAAGCTTTGATACCTAGCTGGACACAAGAGAAACTCATGTGCTTACAACCCTAATCGGCTCGTGCACTTTGATTTCATTGAGGTTTTAGATGAATAGAAGATTCTTGGAGAAGATATTCTATCAGGTGGATTTTGAAAGTAAAGCACAGTGAAAATGGTTAAAAGTGAAAGGGGTTATATTGGTCATTTCTTGTGGCCCCTCGTAGGAGAAATGTGCCAATTCTGGCATGAGGGGCCAAATAGGGTAATTGTTCCAAACTTAAGGGG
>SOPF01021430.1:13920-41828 GCA_012979155.1 Hypericum perforatum
GCCAGAACTGGAGAATTTTCTGACGAGAGACCATGCAAAAAGACAAAAATACCCTTGGTCGAAAAAGAAAAAAAAAACTCTCTCTGGAAGAGGAAAGGAAGAGGAGAAAGAGTAGGAGGAGGAGGAGGAAGGTGGAGGAGGAGGAGGATGAGGAAGAAGAGAGGGGAGGAGGAGGAGGAAGGAGGAAAGTGGAGGAGGAGAGGGGAGGAGGAGAAGGATAAAAGTGGAGGAGGATGGAGAAGAGGGGAGGAGGAGGGGGAAGGAGGAGAAGGAAGAAAGTGGAGGAGGAGAGGGGCAGAAGAGATGAGAGGAGGGGAAAGGGGAATTTCGGAGGGAGGAGAAGGAGGTGGAAAGAGAAATAGAGGAGGAGGGAGGAGGAGAGAGGAGGAGGGAAGAGAGAGAAAAAGGAAGGGGGAGAAGGAGGAAAGTGGAGAAGGACGAAGGAGGAGGAAGGCGAAGGAGGAGGAGGAGGGCGGAGGAGGAAGAAGAAAGGAGGAAAGTGGAGGAGGAGAGGGGAGGAGGAGGAGGGCGGAGGAGAGGGGAGGAGGAGGGAAAGTTTCGGAGATTACTCTAAATTATATCTAACCCCTCTGGTTTTGTGTATTAAATGCTGGCTCCCTAATCATATGCAGATTAATTAAAAAACTCTCTCAGTTTAGAGAATTTATACCATTCAACCCCTCATGCTAGAATTGGCATATTTCTTGGGCGAGGAGACACAGAAAATGACAAATATACCCCCTATCCTAAAAATCCCTCTCTCTCTCTTGTTCCTCCTTCCTTTTCCTCTTCCTCCTCCTTCTTCTATTTTCTCCTCCTCTGCCCTCCTCTACCTTCCCCCTCCTACTCCTCCTCCTCTTTTTATAGCTTGTTGACTCATTCTCTTCGTCCCTCCTCCTCCTCCTTCTCTTCCTCCTCCTTCTCTTTTCTCCTCCTTCAGTATTACAAGTGAACCCCCATATCAAATTTGTCACTTTTGAGTTTGATTTTCAAAATGCAAAACCCTAGAAATTAGGTAAATTATATCTGATCTCCTCTAGTTTGGTATATTTAACGCTCGCCCTCCTATATTTTGAAAATATATTAAAGACTCCCCTTAGTTTGGAGAATTTATACAATTTGCCCCCTCATGCTAGAACCAGAGCATTTCTCTGGCGAGGAGCTATAGGAAATATCAAAAATACCCTTACACTAAAAAAAACTAAAAACCCTCTCGCTCTTCGATCCTCCTCCTCCTCCTCCTCCGATCAACGAAAAAAAAGGTTAAAATTAACATGAATAATTAACATTTTCAATATCAGATTAAATTAAAAAACCATAAACCCAGAACAAACCACAAACCAAAAACCCAATTCCAGAATAACCCATTTCCAATACTCCCCTCAAGAGTAACATGAACAATTAACATTTTCATCACCAGATTAATGAAAGACTAAAAGTAAACATAGAAGCTTCTTACTCCTAAAAATCCCCAAATCACACACACCCTGAGCTCTAGACCTAAAGACCCCCTATCTAGATCTAAAGAATCCCACACAAACCCCTAGCCACCAAATCCGTACAAGGTGCAGCCCTACCTTTTTAATACATAGACGATGTCCATCACCTTGAAGGTCTTGCGGCCAGCATGCTCTATGTACGTAATGGCATTGCGAATCACATCCTCTACCCAACATCATTTTAACTCTTTTCCTTCTGTTTACTATTTCCCCTTCTGTAAAGTGTGGGTATCTTTAGGAGGAGAAAGAGAGGAGCATCCAGGGGTTTTGGTTTGGTGGAGATTGATTGGTTGGAGAGAGGATAGTGTTTCATGACAGTTGCCGCCATGGGAGGAGGAGGACAAATCATGTCTAAGATGGTTCCAATTGAGTGTTAATTTTAGTTAACTTAAGGTAGTTCCTTTTAAGTTATTATTAGGAGGAGGAAGAGGAAGTGGAAGAGGAAAGAGGAAGGAAGAAGGAGGAAGGAGGAAGGAAAAAGAAGGGAGGAGAGTTTTTTTGTTTTTTTTTATTATAAGGGTACTTTTGACATTTCCCATAGCTCCGCGGATGGAAAATGCTCTGGTTTCAGCAAGAAAGGGCAAATCGTATAATTTTTCCAAACTAAGGGTAACCTATTTTCGAAATACAGGGGGCGAGCATTAAATATACCAAATTAGAGGGGGCCATATGTAATTTATCCTAGAAATTAATTAATTGGCGTGCGAGGTTTAGGAGAAAACATGTAGGTGTTGGAGGAGATAAAGAGGCAATAGCTCCAAGTGGACATTACTTGCGAGACTAGGTGCACCATACCCCTCAGCTCAATGCAGATCGGCACTGCCGTCCACCACGTGAAGCTCCATCACAGCTAGGGCATCAAATTTGTAAGAGCTGCGGGTACTTTCTCAAAGATTCTCAATGACCCGTCTACTCCAATCTACTTGCTCAAGCTCCCTTTAGGGAATGAGAAGCTCATGGATTCTCGTTGCCATGCTACAATTGACATTGTTTCAAACCCTAGCCACAACACTAAGAAGCTCGTTAAGGCTGGGAATTCCCATTGGCTTGGCGCTGGCCTATTGTTAGGGGGTTGTCATGAACTCAGTGGATCATCCTCATGGTGGTGGTTAGGATCACAGTAAGAGTAGTGGCAGGTTTGAGAGGGTGTCTCAGACCCCGTGGGGCAAGCCTACTAAATCTGGGTACAAGATTGACCCCCTCAAGCGTACTTGCGAGGAGGAGCAGAGTAGGAGAAAGAAAAGGAGAAGGAGGAAAAGAGGAGGAGGAGGAGGGAGGAAGAGAAGGAGGAGGAGGGCAGAGGAGGAGAAAAGATGAGGAGGAGGAAGAGGAAGGAGGAACAGAAGAGAGGGGTTTTTAGGCTGGTAGTATATTTGTCATTTCCCTTGCCTCCTTGTCAGAGAAATATGCCAATTTCGACGTGAGGAGCTAAATGGTATAAATTCTCCAAATTGAAAGAGTTTTTAATTGATTTACGAATCATAGGGAAGTCAGCGTTAAATACACCACACGAGAATGGGGAGATATGATTTACCCTTTACTTTGGCTTGACAAAAGGCTCTAGATTACAAACTTATTTTTATGCAGCAACTGCACCCTCAGTTGTAAATGTACAAAGAAGTGCGTAGAGATCTATGCCTGAAAGGATAGATTGTGAACATTGTTGTTTAGTGAGAATCGACATGATTTCCGCGCTTGCTTTGGTACTGGTGTTGAATAACACAATCCTGGTAGATTAACCAGGGGCGTAGCCAAAAAATTTAACGAGTGTGGTCAATTTTTAATTTTTTTTAAATTTAATTTCAATTTCTAGTTTGGTTAATTTTTTTATGGGGATAATTTCTAATTTTAATAGAGTCATATATTAAAATAATAACAAATTGTTAAAAGATTTTTTTAACCAATAGAATTCAAATTTTAAGAATAAAATTAGGGTAAACTACATCTGGCCCCCTCTGGTTTAAACAAATAGACGATGCACCGTACATTAATTCATGTGATCTTGTGTTATCCAACTCAATTGAACTATTATTTGATTGAGTTAATGCAAAAATAATATAAGATGGTTTAGGAACAGAATTACTGGTGGACCATGCACCGAGCAAAAGTACCAAACAACTAAAGGACAAACAATGTAGACATTCGGACTATTTTTAAATGGCCAAGCAAATAACACCGTACATTAATTCATAAAGTCTAATTAACATCGTGTATAAAAAATAGGTCTTATAATATTTTATACTTTTAATTTTGAAACATATAAGTACACTTTAGTTACATGTGATTTGTTGGTTTTTGCATGTAATTAACACATAATTACAAGATTAAACGTAGCTTAATCAATCGCATAATTAAGCTAATAAACGGGACCTACTTGTTGAAGCGCAGTCCCACACAGGTCTTGAAGTCCATTGGTCTTGCAACGTTGTTGATGAGTCGATGGTCGAGGTCCGATCACATTACGAAAATGAACCGAAGCCTGATTTCCACGACTGGACCTATCCGTATATCTTGGAAAATATCAAGTACTAAACTGAAATTTCCTACACGAGTGGTTATCTTGACAGGGCCCACCCAAGGGTAGGGCTTGCCCGTAACCATCGAGCTTGGCCTGTCCAGGAGCAGGGCCCGCCCGTAACCATCGGGCTGGGCTCACCCGAGGGCAGGGCCCGCTCGTAACTATCAAGCTGGGCCCGCCCGAGGGCAGGGCCCACTCATAAACCATCGAGCTGGTCCTGCCCGAAGGCAGGGCCTGCTCGTAAATGGTTTAGACCAGCTTGTGGCCACTTGTGGGTCGTACCCCGTAGCTCGTAGCTCGTGGCACGTGGCACGTGGCCTTGATTACGATTGACGGGGAGCCCCTATTTATAGGTTGGAAGCAGCTGAACGTAAGCTGCTGAGTCAGCAGCTTGCTTTCATGCTTATCCATTAAGATAATACTTATCCATAAGGATAGTGTTTATCCATTTGCTGACGTCAGCGCCTATCCACACGGATAATATCGGTTCACTAACTAGTATAATATTCGGGTCCAATTGGCCCGAGCCCAAATTCGCATGATGAATGCAATCCGGGCCCGGAGTCCAACAATCTCCCACTCATTCATCATCAATCACAATTGACAATGGATGAAATTTGGGCCCATGACCAAAATTTACACTCATTCATTATTGACCACAGTCAACAATGTACAGATAACGACTTTTATATAGGCGGTCATGCGACCAGCACACGTCGAGTCCGTTGAGCTAAAATTCAGAAGCACCGACACACGAGCGAGCTGAATAGTAGTATCTCGACATCTCACATATAATAAAGTGTGCTTTTACCCCAGGACTCATGTCACATTCTATTATTCACACAATAATTTCAAACAATTTTATTCGTGTTCACTATTGTATTTTTCAATACAACTGGTATACCTGAACAATGAACCTCGAAATGTGATGGACATAGTTCCTTCTCTCTTAACAATATTCTTTCCATAATGACTTAGCCGCTTTTCTAATTAGCCCTGCCAGGTCGAATCAATATGTCATAACCTCTTCATGAACTAACTAAGATAGCAGCACTAAATCATACTTCCAGAATATATTTAGGATTTTAAGGGTATATATCGGGAACCACAGTTCTCGAAACGTGGTCTCACACTAGGGATAGTGAAATCAATGAACATTATTATCCCATTCGATGGTCGAACAACACACAAGATACACATTCTCGTGTTATGGTGTAAATTCCAACTAATAGGAACACATTTCTATCAACACCATACTAGAGTCGTAGCCACAGCTTAACTCTAGGCTTTAAGACAAAACGTATGATAAGTTCCACTTAATACTTATCATAGGATTATAGAAGATCCAATGCACTAACTCATTACTGCATCCCATAACAAATCTTGCTCTCTTAGCAAGACGGCATTGTCGCCATAGGATATTGCACATCTAAAATATCCAACAGCTGCCTCATCTCAATCAAGAATCAACACATTTGACTCCCACTGAGGTAAACACCCGTGTGAGTGGGCTACTTTTATGTCTGACATGATACGCAAGGTGTTCATATTGCCAAAAACAAAACTTCTTATTTATAAATGAAACTATAGTAAACCTAATAACTTTACATATTCCTCAAACACTTTTTGAGATAATACTTTGGTCATAGGGTCTACAACCATATCTTACAAAGATATGTGTTTCATACACAATCTTTTAGAGTTTTCTAAAATTCTAACAAAATTTAGTAACTCTACGCTTAGCCCTGCAATGGAAACACAAATCCTTCGTATAAGCTACAGCAACTTGATTATCACAAAATACTCACAATGAGTATTCTGTAATAGCATTCAAATACTTTAAAATTTCCTTGACAGCTTTCTAGTGAGCATAGCCTAAATTCTATTGATATCTACTTACAATGCACATAGCACAGTAAATATCAGGTTGCGTACACAACACTGTGTACACCAAGCAACTAACTGCTTTGGCACAAAGAATCATTTCCATATTCCTTATTTTTTTAGTCGTAATTGGACACAAAATCGTACTCAAATTATGACCATTTACTAATAAGACATACTTTGGATTACTATGATCACAATTGAAATATTCTACTACATTACGAACAAACATCTCTTATGAAGGAGACATTGTCCTCTTCGAACAATTTCTCGAAATCTTAACTTCGAGTATGTAATCAACTTCACCCATGTCTATCACATCAAAGTTGGAAGAAAATCAAACTTTGATTTTCACAAGTTGTCTTATGTCATTTACAGCCAAGAATATGTCATCAACATATAAAGTGATGATGACAAATTCTTACCTAATTGCTTAACATACACATAGTGATCTTCGTGAATCACAATAAAATAATTTTCCATGATAGTAATATGAAAACGAATACACCACCATCTAGACGATTGCTTAAGGCCATAAATTGATCAATTCAATTTACAAACTTTTGTTTGCAGCCTTTTTGGATGTAGCCCTCAAGTTGAACCTTATAGATTACTTCATCTAATTCTCCATAGAGAAAAGCAATCTTAACATCCATATGATGCAAATCTAGATTCATGTTAGCAATCATAGCCAAAATGACCCTAATGGACGTGAATCTAACAACATCAGCAAAAATTTCCTCATAGACAATTCCTGCATATTGCTTGAATCCCTATGCAACCAGACAAACTTTGTATCTTTCAACACTGTCGTCTGCATTGCTCTTGACCTTGAGAATCCACTTATTCCCAATAGTCTTACGTCCTTTAGGTAGATCAACCAGATTCTAAACTTGGTTTTTGGTCATGGAAGACATTTCTTCCTCTATCACATTAATATACTCAACCTTTCATGGAGATGACAGAGCACTAGACACATTTCTGGACTCATCTACATCCTGAAGTATGGTCATTAGAACTTCACCCGAATCACCCAGTACGCATTATCCTCACCTTCGATATTACATCGTCAGTGTGGTATGCTAGTTCTACTAGACTTACGAAATTCCTGATTCTAATAAATATCTCTCATATATTCATTGTATCCAGGAATCGTACTAATTATTAGGCAAAAATTCCATACTCCCACTGAAATAGGAAACTATAAGCCTTTCAGGACTAAGACGAACTTTCTTCTGGACCATGTTGAGATAGAAAGTCACAACTTTCTGTCTCAATTCTCCCACTCGGAAGAAGGACTCTAAAATGCTCTAGCTCAACTATTTCATAGAGATTAAGGTTTTTACTAACTTTTCTCAGTTCATGAAATTCATTCTCCAAAAAATGAAATTAAATGATTCAAATTCTGTTACTTGTCCGTTGTCCAGTACACATATGAACTTGTATCCTTTAGATATTTCAAAATACCTTATAAGGACACTTGTTCTACCTGTCGGTCCTAATATACCGAAAGCACTTGAGGTAGAATAGACATAGGACACATACCCCTATAGCTTAAAATAGGATAAATCGGATTACCGATTTGTCCATATTTCATCAGGGTTGGTAGTAACAGATTTAGAGAGTACATTGTTAAGAACATATGTGGCAGTTAGGAGCACATCTCCATATTGGCAAATTTGCCTCTGCCATCATAGATCTAACCATGTCAAGAAGGATTCTATTCCTTCTTTCAACAACCCCAATCTATTGGGATGTACAAGGAATGGAAAATTAATGTTCAAATCCTTTCATAACATAAAGTGCCCTACAATTCATCAGAAAGATATTCACGACCGCGATCAGTTCACAAAGTCTTTATCTTTCTATCTTTCTAATTCTCAACAAAACTCATGTATGTCATGAAGCAAATTAATGCCTCTGACTTGTGAAAAATCAGGTATATCAGACTATATCATAAATAGTCATCAATAAAGGCGATGAAGTAACATGCACTATATGCTGCCCTCACATTCATTTGACCATATATGTTAGAGTAGACTAATTGAAATAGAAATTCAGTTCTAGCCTTAGTACCGAAAAGTTTTCTTGTACTCCTTCCTTCTAGACAAGAAATGGTTCTAGGTAAGATAGACTTTTCTATATTACCTAACAATCCGACCTAAGCTAGATAGTTTAAGCAATCTTGGCCCACATGGCTTAATCCAGAATGCCACAACATAATATCATCTTTCGACAAATTTATGCTAGTGACTAAGGAGTTACATTCACTAGGATCAATATCCATCATGAAAAAAAACATTCCGAACTATATTAAGGCTATAATAGGCATTATCCAAATAAAACCTAACAATGTCATTCTCATATGACAATTAAAAACTAAAGACATCAAAATAGATACAGAAATCAGGTTGGTTTGTATATCTGGAATAAACAACATGTCATTTAAAAAAATAGTACACTAACCACGAAGATGCAATTTACAAGTGTCCAAACCCTTCACATTTACAGACAAGATGTTACCAACAAAATGGTTTTTGTTCCAGTCGACAATTGTTAATATTCAACAAATGAACCATGATCTCTAGCTATATGGTCTATTACTCATGAATCTATCATTCACATAGAATGTGATTCAACAAGGAGGGTGCAAGAAGATACATTAGCTCATCAGAGTTTAAATGTACCTACTTAAGTATATTGCAATCTCTTGCAAAATATCCCTTCTTATGACAATTATAATATTTCACCTCAGAAATATTAAACCGTCTCTTTTTCTTAGACCTTAAGCTATCTACTTTAGGTCTTAAGTTTTTAGCCCTTGGATTTTAAGAACCCTTATTCTTTCTTTTTCTTATTCCCATAGCTATTCAAACTAATCAAATAAGCTTCAGGATAAGATATCATAGCAAGAAGACAATCTTCTTCTAATTCAAGGTACCTAGCAATATCCGTAGATAATACTAGGTTATCAAAATGAGTAAGGTTCATCTATATCCATAGATGATAGAGTGAATCTATTGCTCACTGCTAAGTACGTGATCAGCCTCAGCCAAATCACTAATTATGTTGGACATCATCCTAAGATGTTGTCTCATAGTAATTTCGGGATATTTCTGAAAGGTGTCAAACCTTATTATCAAGACATGAAGCCTTGACATAGAAAGCTTACCGAATTTTACTTTGAGGGCATCCCAAAGCTAATTTGCATTTTCACAAACGCAAAATTGTCTTGTGATGTTGTCTATCATGAAACTTAACAATTTCAAATGAGCAACATAGTTCTTTTTATCCAAACAGCATAGGCATGACAATCACGCTTATGTTGTGCAGTGTTACCTACATCAGGCTCTAACAAAATCACATATATATTAGTTCGAGAACCTCTTGTTCTTCAAACATGTACTAGATTTTCATGCTCTAGAATAAAATGACATCACTATAGGGAATTTAAAATATAAGAACGCATCAGAAGTTTTATTTAAGCAATATGAACCAGTTTACTATAATCTCATAACTTTAATGACACATAGTCTTTGATTAGTCTCAAAATCGAAGTAGGTCGCTAGAGTGCTTCCCATTACCATTCAAGATTTAATCTCCAACTAAGGTCATAAAAGGTTCACATATAGCAAACTCAAGTGGTACATGAATAAAATAAACACAATTTATTTATTCATATAGTGCAATTGTATGTAAACACGCATATAAAAACACAAGTATACAGTTGTATAATGAGTACAAAACTAATTACACAAGTAACAAATACAAAATATGTTACCAACTTTCATACATATCTGAGGTTGTACAAACAAAAGTACAAACTAACTCAGAAAAAAGGTACACAACCTATTGTACAAAAGTGTGCACTAGACAATGCAAACATAATCACACATCAAACCTCAAAAAGGGTGTCCTGGAGTTCAAGTCTCAGAATCTAGATCCACACTTGGATCATTTCCATTAGACATTGACAGGATAACATATTAACATACAATGGTTGGACTTCCAAGGTTCACCACAGTGAACGGTCTTGAGTCCAAAATCCATTTGAACAAGAACAAAGGAAACACATAAGTGTATTCCTTAGCCTAGTAACGGGTTATCTCAAAACCGTTTCTCAATTTCAACACAGTAGGGGGACACATCTCCCTTAAGAGGCCTTTGTGCCCTAAATGCTTCAAAAGCATGACAAGAGCAACCTTATGGTTGTACACTAGGGGATTACAAAGACTACTCATGTCTTATTGGATTTTAAGGATCGTTAGCAAGTTACGAAATATTGCTAGTCAATCCTCCCCAAAAAATGTAATCACCAAAATAAATGGCATCTTGCATATATTTATGCGTTATATTGATATGTTCAACTAGCATGTATATGTTATCCTTGGGTATCCTATGCGGTAAACACATATACATAACACGTTGTCTCAAAGACTCAGTGTCAATGTACGGATAACTCCAGGTGGAGATCGATATCTAGCAATTAATGCCAAATAATTTTTGGGTCAAATCACATATTTCCCAAAAATAAGATTGAAAATTAAATTTTCAATCTTCCGATGATCCATCGTATAATTTATGCTATGTCTAGTAATTTTTGGAATATGTTCCAAAAATTATTTAGATCTTTTAAAATAATCACATATTTTAAAAAATCTATATGATTTTGAATTTTGATCGAATAAAAAAAATTTATTCAATTAAAAACAAAATAGTACCAAATTATGACTTAAAACAAATTTAAATCAAAATTTGGGATTTAATCGAATTAAAACATGTCCAAAAAGGACTAATTTGAAATTCAATTAGATCAAATCAGTACCAAATTAGGATTTAAAACAAATTTAAATCAATATTTAGGACTCAATTGAATTAAAAAATTGTCCTAAAGGACCAAATTTAAATTCAATTTTAAAAAATAGTACCTAATAAGGACTTAAAACAAATTTAAATCAATATTCGGGACCAAATTGAATTAAAAACATCCCCAAAAGGATCAATTTAAAATTCAATTGAAAACCAAATGGACCAATTTGTTAAAAACCACCGGGTATATAAACCATTTTTAGAAACACACGAATTTCTGAAAATGCCCCTCGCATTTCATCCCTTCTCCTTCTCTTTTCTTCCCTATTTCTCTCTCCCCCCGACCAAAACCCCCGCGCACCACCTCATACAGTAGCTCGTCGACGGTGGAGAGCCGTTTATCGTCACAGCAAGGGATCGACTCGCCGTGACCTCTCGGTCACGGCTCTACCACTCTCGTCGACTACCGTGCCACCTTTTGCCTTCGTCGATCCCTTCTCCCTCTTGTCAGAGTACCGAACTCCAAAGGTCGGATCTTTCAATTCTGACGACATCGAGGGGTGAGACGGACATTAATGTGCTCAAAACACATCAATGAGTCTATTTGTGGTGGCTGTCGACGTTAAAAACGTCGAATTTGGCCGGAATATGGTTTGGATTCAATCGGGGGAAAGCTGGGGAATTAGGGTTGGGTTTTGCAATTTGGGACTGGCAAATTACAAAATGGTCCCACGGTTTTCGCAAAAAATTCAAATCAGCCCAAATCGAAAACAAATTCCGATTTAGTGCTTAATTGACAAAATTACTTCACGAATAAGCCCAAATTACAATCTCATCAACTAATTAATCAAACGTAACGCGATTTTAACTCAAAACCTTTGAAATAAATCATCAACAACGTACAAGAACACGATTCAAACCATGCTCTGATACCAATTATTGGTTTTCGCATGTAATTAACACATAATTACAAGATTCAACCTAGCTTAATCAATCGCATGATTAAGCTAATAAACGGGACCTACTTGTTGAAGCGCAGTCCCACACAGGTCTTGAAGTCCATTGGTCTTGCAACGTTGTTGATGAGTCGCTGGTCGAGGTCCGATCACATTACAAAAACGAACTGAAGCCTGATTTCCACGACTGGACCTATCCGTATATCTTGGAAAATATCAAGTACTAAACTGATATTTCTTACACAAGTGGTTATCTTGACAGGGCCCACCCAAGGGTAGGGCCTGCCCGTAATCGTCGAGCTTGGCCTACCCGGGAGCAGGGCCCGCCCATAACTGTCGAGCTGGGCCTGCCCGAGGGCAGGGCCCGCTCATAACCGTCGAGCTGGCCCCGCCTGAGGGTAGGGCCCGCTCATAAACTGTCAAGCTAGGCCCGCCCGAAGGCAGGGCCCGCTCGTAAACGGTTTAGACCAGCTTGTGGCCGCTCGTGGCTCATAGCCCGTAGCTCGTAGCTCGTGGCACGTGGCACGTGGCCCTGATTACGGTTGACAGGGAGCCCCTATTTATAGGTTGGAAGCAGCTGAACGTAAGCTGCTGAGTCAGCAGCTTGCTTTCATGCTTATCCATTAAGATAATACTTATCCATAAGGATAGTGTTTATCCATTTGTTGACGTCAGCGCCTATCCACACGGATAATATCAGTTCACTAACCAGTATAATATCCGGGTCCAATTGGCCCGAGCCCAAATTCGCATGATGAATGCAATCCGGGCCCGGAGTCCAACATGATTTATATTTTATCGGCATTAACCATAATTTGATATGTCAATCAAAATATTAATTTTGCTAGAAATAAAAGTTTGAACAAAAACGAAAGTAAAAAAACTTAAAAAAGTATATATAATGATATCAATATTGAATTTCACCCATTTGAGATCCATTAGAGTCATCACCTTCCATCCCATTTTCAGTCATTTTTGGAAATCGTGACACCTTCATCCGATGTTCACTATTTTTTTTACCACGGCAACAACGAGAGAGGTGGGATGTGCGGTGGTTAAGACGGTGATGCAGAAGCGGGTTGGGGTTACCCACCGCCGATACTAGGTCTAGGTTAAGATGATGGTTTTTATGTTAGTTATTTATTTTCCAAGTATTTCATAAATTATTTTTTCTATTTTATATTCAATTTTGGGTTACTTAAGATTACAAAATTGAAGATTTTATATATCTTGAAATATTTATTGATGATTTTAGAAGTTTTGTAAAAGTTTTGTTGACGTGGATATCACATAGATATTGACGTGTCACTAAAATTAATAAAAATATGTTATATGTTCCAAAGTTACAAGTATGAATTGCTAAACGATCTATTTTTTAGTATAGGATGATAATTTATATTTAAGATCTAGTACAAGGTAATTTGCAATTTATTCTTTTTTAAATTTCATGAAAATACAATAAGAAATCTGAGAAATATAATCAACGCATACGAGTACAGAGCCAGGTTGGTATGCTCAGCGATCAATGGGCGGCAGATAAAAAAACTAGTTTGTGACATCACATACATAATTAATTGATTAATTAAAAACAGCCATTTTCACAGGGGAAAAAATAGCGAAAACAAAATTAAAAATGTCAGCACATGAAGGCTTCTCCAGACTTTGAAGCATAATAAAGTCGGAAACAGATAAGGCTTACATTCTATCTGGGTGATACGTTTATAATTTTTTTTTTGGGTTAATTACTCTCAGGTCCCTGAACTATTGACGATTTTATAATAGGGTCCCTGTGTAATTTGAATAAGATTTAAGGTCCCTGTGTTATAACGAAATATTACTCTCAGGTCCCTGGCTTAACCTTCGCTGACATCATCAATTTTTTTTTATTTTTTTAACACTGAATTGACCAAAATACCCTTAAGCCAAAAATAAAAAAATCCAAAAAACAAAATAAAATGATTACATCATTGTCCAGTTCTAGTGCTGTTACAATTTCCATAGGAACAACATTGAAAGTAACATCGGAAGATACTCCTTGTATTACTAACTTAGCTAACTTGTGCGCTGGGGTATTCGCTTCTCGCCTTGTGAACGTGAAGCGGTGGTCTGCAAATATCGAAGAGCTAGCATGACAGTCATCTACCAGAATTGCAATGTCACTTCTGTCTGATGTTGTGCGGTTCAAACGTTGTACTAGTGGAAGACAATCCGACTCGTTGACTACTTTCCTTAGGTCCTTTTGAGCAGCCAGATGCATTCCCATAAGTACAGCCATTGCTTCGAGAATTAGAGGATGGTGATGTGCATTGATTTTCTTGACTCGCGCACATACAAACGCTCCATTACTATCCTGTATTAGTGCGCTGATTTGGCCTGACCCATCTGCCGATATGCCTGCATCCGAATTAATTTTATACCAGCCTTCCATCGGAGCCGTCCAGTGAATGCTTCTCGGCGAAACTAAAGATACACCACTGACTGTTTTCATATAGTCCTCTCCTAGGCGTATCGCCCTAGCCATTTCCGAAGATACATCAGCAGGCGAGGGAGAGCCAAAGACATAGAGGTTTCGAATTCTCCAGATGCCCCACCAACAAGCAAGCAGGCGAGGAAGATACGTTTATAATTAATTACATGTAATTGGATCGACTGTTGAAAATATTATAGACTGATTAAGAAGTTCGAGTTTCAAACATTAAAAATTAAAAATATAATAACATTCAATATTCGTTAATTCAATTTACCATCTGTTAATTTTTTTACATGAACTGAAGTTGGATTATTAATCTAAGTGGATTATTTTCTTAGTTCTACATTAATAAGAAAATTAACGAAACTAACTGCAAAAACTGTAACGGGTAAAACTGCCCCGGAATATTATTAACTCGTATTAAAAGTTTGTTGGACAATCCAAAACATTGTGGGCGCCATGTTATGCTCTGATCAATAATTTCTGAAAAAAGGAATTCGGATGGACACTTAAAAGTTACACCATTGCTTTTTGGAGAAAATTCAGGATATGGTAAAGTGTGATAAAAAAATGGGCAAATTACTCCCTAGTCCCTAGTCTTAATTGTTTTTCTATTGGGTCCTTTTTTCTCATAAATGATTTAGCCGTTCCTTTATTTTGAAAAAAAATTGGTCTTGGGTCTCTCGTTGACTTCCGTTCCCGTTTTTTCATTTTTTTGTCATGTGAAATGACTATTTTACCCTTCACAAAAAGACAAAAATGAGATAAAATTTGTCGTTTTACGAAGGATAAAATAGTCATTTCACATGACAAAAAATTTAAAAAAGAGGATGATTTGGTCGGTGGGGACCCTAGACAAATATTTTTAAATAAAATAGGGATATATTACTCATTTATGAGAAAGTAGTGACCCGATAGGAGAATTGTGTTAAATCCAAGAATTAGAGTGTAATTTTCCAAAAAAAATTAGAACTTGGTTTGGTAACTAATTAAGTTTGCCACATATTATGCTCTTGTTATGCGAAGTTTTCTACGCTTATTTCATATATTCTTACATAATTTTGCTTTGGTAAAGTTTATTGAATTTTCGTAACCTACTTGGTAAATTACATTTGATCCTATCTAATTTGTTATATTTAACGCCCGTCTCCCTGTAATTTGCAAATAGATTAAAATCCCCACTTAATTTGGAAAAATTATACGATTTTCCCCTAATTCTAGAATCGGAACATTTTTCCGGCGAAGAACTATGGGAAATGTGAAAAATATCCTTACACTAAAAAAACTAAAAACTTCTTTCTCCTCCTTCCTCTTCCTCCTCCTCCTCCTCCTCCAACAAATGAAACCAAAAAGCTCGATACCCCCAATCAACGACTACGAGTTATGGCAACACCTCAAACCACTAGACCACAAACCCAGAACAACCTATTTCCAATACATCTCCCCTCAAGAACCCCAATTTACTCAAAATTGGATAAATTACTCACCTTTTTATTAGCTCCAATTGAAGCCAAATAACCCCTCAGCAAGTAGAACCTTCTGTTCTTCTTAAAGTTTCAAGTTTATTAAATGAAAATTTCCATTTTCCCTGTATTGATAAGAGCGCTGGCTTGGCTTCTTCAGTGGAAGAACCTCGTGAACAAGGCAAGAACCCTAATTTACTACTAATGGCGACTTCCCTTTCTTCGCCTCCCCGCCGCCGGTGGGTCACACCGGCCACTCGCCCACAAAGCCGGGACCTAGACGTGTTCTTCTACACCTCCCTTATTCGGACTCTTGTCCAAAGGGGCCTCCACCGCGGTGCTCTCCAGCTGTATGTCGATATGCTGACCCGGGTTATCCCCCTGACTAAATACACCCTCTCATTGATTTTGAAGTTACGCCGTCTATGGCCGGGGAGATTGATCCACGGGCACGCTATAAAGCTCGGGTTGGATCCGAGCTGTACATGACGACTTGCCTGATGCCTGATAGATGTTTATACTAGAGGGTGTGATGTGGTATCAGCGCAGAAGGTATTTGATAAAATGCACGAGAGAAGTTTGGTCTGCTGACTACGCTGATGACTTGCCGTCGCTTATGGGCTCATTAGCACCAAGCCAGGAACCCCATTGAAAGTGGTGAAAAACCTTCGGGTATGCTCAGATTGTCATGTTGTTTTTAAGCTGTTCTCAAAGATCACAGATCGCAAGATAGCGATGCGGGATAGAAACCGATTCCACCACTTTGTAGATGGGTCATGTTCGTGCAATGATTATTGGTAAATTTGATTTAAAAAAAAACCTTGTAATTAACCAATATTGGATTTTTAGAGCAGGGAACAATCTGGGTTTGGTTGGATTGAAGCTTATGAGGGAGGGAGGAGGACGAAGGGTTATGGAGGGTTTTAATTTCGATTGAGTGTTAATTTTAGTTAGGGAAAAGTACAAAAAATACCCTATTGTTTTATCGATTATCACTTGGGTACCTTGTGCTTTTTAGATCGTAGAACCGGTTCAAGTTACGAAAATTTTCGTCATGGACCGGTCCCAATCTCCGGTCCGCATCTTTTGTATAAAACGGCGTCATTTTGACGCTCACGTGGTGGTCCACGTGTTAATGATATGGCAATGGCTAATTATCAAATTAGTACATGATTAATTTTTAATTTTTTTTAAAAACCCCCTCTCTCTTTTCTCTCCTCTCCTCCTCCTTTGTCTCCTCTCCTCCTCCTCCTCTCTATCTCTCACGAAGACCAAACAAGATCGAACCATTAACCCAATTACCCACGACCAAACTCTTCTTGAAGCCAGATCGAATCCACCATGATAATAATAGAACCCTAATCGCAAAATCCTGAATTCAATAATGCGTGTGGAGAGGATCTTCTTTGGATCCCTCATGAAGATCGGTGGTGGCGCACACACCTCCCTCAACTACAACCACAACCCTCCGGACGCTCGATGATGGAGGATGAATCGGAGTCACTGTCGGAAGTCACTACCTTCACCATCGGGAAGGTGTTGTTGAAGAAGGCATGATGGCTTTGGAGCTTGATTAGAAGGTGAATAAAGAAGATGCCAGATACAACCAAAAATGTGAAATTGAGAGCGGGAGGGGGTCCAAGGTTGAGGTCCAGACCGGCCAGCAACAGTGGCGTGCGGCTTCCTTGGCTGTGTCGAAAGTTCCGAGCCACACGCTCATCTTCTTTCGAGGGTCCCTGATCTCAGCTGCGTACTTGCCACACGGTCACTTCCTGACCCCCTAGTAATACGCCTCCCTCGGCATAACGACATTGACGATAGCCACTGTTTTTTCCCTTGGTGCTATTGTAAGGGAAATTTATGGTGTTAAAAAGGGGAGAGATGATGGCATTTGTGGGTGTGTAGTTGGAGTGCGGAAGGAGGAATTTTGGTTTACTGTTTATGAGGGAGAGAATTGGGTAATTTGGAAGTTAAAGTGAGTCTAATTGTGGTTTAAGGTAGAAGAATCATGGTTTTTTTTTCCAAGTGGGAGGACGAAAAAGGGTGAGGGAGGGAGAGAGAGAAAGAAGAGGAAGAGGAGAGGAGAGAAAAGATAGGGTTTTTTAAATATAGTGTAAACAGTTTTGTATTAAAATGAAATTTGTTGTCAACCACGTGGACTGCCACGTAGGACACAAAATGGCGTCATTTTATAAAAAAGATGTGGACCGGAGATCGGGACTGGTCCGTGATGGAAATTTTTATAACTTGGACCTTTTCTACGGTCCAAAAAGCATAAGGTACCCAAGTAATATCGGAAAAACCACAGGGTACTTTTTTTACATTTCCCTTTTAATTAACCTAAGATGGTTCCTTTTAAGTTATTATTATTAGGAGGAGGTGGAGGAGGAGGAGGAAGAGGAAGAAGAAGGAAAAAGGAGGGAGAGGAGTTTTTTTTTTGTTTTTTAGTGTAAGGGTATTTTTGACATTTTCCATAGCTCTCGCTGGAGAAATGTTCCGATTATGGTATGAGGGGAGAAATCATACAATTTCTCCAAACTAAGAAGGATTTTTAATCTATTTGAGAAATACAGGGGGACGAGCGTTAAATATACAAAACTAGAGGAGGCCACCAGATGTAATTTACCCTTAATTCTATGTAATTACTAAATCCGAAAAATTGAATGATGTTACAAGAAGATAAAAGATCTTTAGGAAAATTGAATCTTGATTTTTATTCTGCTATAAGAAACATCAGTCATATAATTAGGCATATTATTATAGTCCTTGAAACTGAAAATTTTAATTTTATAGATGAATTATATCACCATAATTGGATAAACTATTTGTTGGATCGGGCCCATTGGGCCGGTCAATGGACCAGCCTAACCCGTTGACTTGGCTGACGTCAGCCATCAGCTTGGCTTCCCACGTCTGCGCTGATGTGGTGATGATGTGGACTGACATGCAAGCCGACACGTGGGTACCACGTGGCATGCCACGTGGCGGCTGGCATGTGTTGGTTGGTGCCACGTGTGCCACGTGGCGCTTGCATGTGTGCCATGTGACATATGGCACACACGTGGCATGCTGAGTTGGTGCTGAGTCGATGGACTGATCTTTATAAATAGGGAAGTCCGAGGTGACTGATTTGTAAGTTTTCCCCCAGATTTTACACAGAAAATGGAAATTGCAATTTAGTCACTCGCTATTTTCGTAGTTATTTGGTTAGGTCCTGTCGTGGTAATTAAGCTCTGATTCATTGACATAACGTGATCGGACTTCGACTAGCTCCTCATCAACGACGTTGCGGACCTCGCGGATCATTGCTTCAAGAAGTAAGATCCTTTAATTATGCTTAATTAACATTTTTATTAAGCTTAATTAATTATGTAATTATTAGTTAATTATATGCAAAATCCAACAATTGGTATCAGAGCATGGTTTTAATCATGATCTTTTACGTTGTTGATCTTTTAATTCGAAAAGATTTGAGTTTAAAATGTGTTAAGCATGATTAATTTGTTAATCTGATTGTTTTTGGGCTAAATCGCAAAGAAATTTTGTTTCTTGAGCATTCAATTGGATATTTTGTTTTCTGATTGGAACGATTTGAAATTTTTGCAAAAGTCTTAGTGACTAAATGGTAATTTGCCACCTGCAATTTGAAATCGGGTTCCCCTTTTTGCGATTTTTCCTTCGATTCATTCAAATGCATTTTCCGTTCAAATCCGACCCTTTCAAAGCCTCAAACCTGTTCCAATCGATCCCCCGATATGTTCCAAACATGTTGATGCCTGGTTTTCCCTTTGCCATCGCCAGAGTGGTGAGTTCTCGTCGACGAAAGCTTTGGCTTGGTGAAACGGAGAACTCCTCTACGAAGCTCGACCGAGGAACGACAACTTCCGATTGTGATGCCACCGTGATCGGGAGGCTGCGGTAAGTCGTTTTCGACCAGTGGCGTTGGACGACTCACCATCGTTTGGCCGGTTTGGTGGAGGCCGAAACTAGGGTTTTCGGGCACGGAGAGAGAAAGGAAAGGGAAAGGTGAAGGTGGATGTGTCGGGGGCATTTTGGTAATTTGTTTTTTGTCTTAAATATCTGGTGTACTAATTTCCGATTGGTACCCAGTGGTTTTAATTGAATTATTATTTTATCCTTTTTGATAATTTTTTAATTCAATTCAATCTTGAGATTTGATTTAATTGTGTATTAAGTCCTAATTTCAAAAATTCCGTGGTACTTATTGCTGATTGGTACTCGAAAGTTTTAATTGATTATTAAACTGACCCTTTTGGATGAATTTTAAATTCAATTTGGTTCTGAATTTTGATTTAATTTTGAATAAATTTGTTATATTCAATAAAAATTTTAAATTTGTAAGATTTTTAAAATATGTGATTATTTTAAATAATCGATATAATTTTTTGGAATATCTTCGAGGATATTATAAAAATTTATCCATATTATCACATGGGTGCATTGGAGATTTGAAAATATGTTTTTCAAATCTTATTTCTTGGGAAATATGTGATCTAATAACCCAAGGAATAATCTTGCATTTTTTCGCCAAATACAATGTCGGACGGATCAAAGCCTCATGTGGACACGGAAGCCTTACATAGGAATCTGGCTCAATGGAGACTCCCGCCGCTGAGATTGAACGACGATGTTATGTCGATTGCTAATCACATAGTGTTGGTTCATCGAGAAATGCAGGAGATGATCTGCGTACAACTATGGGGAGGATTGGGTGACGATTTTCTGAGACCTATTGTCCACGTTGGACAGTGGTGGAGGATTGTCCAAACTTTTTAACCCATCAGTGTACTCCCACCGAGCTGCCATCTCTCTGCTCCTGAAACATCTACAGACCAAGGGATTGAGGAGAGAAATGCATGCACCGAACGTATTGGAGTTAAGGAGTTGTTTTGACATAAACCGCTACTTAAACCAAACGTTCATGTATGTGTTTCTGACTGTCCTCTCTGTGTGGGTGATTGACTCAACTCCCGCTCCAGTATGTAATCTAGAAGGTCCTAGAGAAACTTCTAGGGCCACTCCAGTATTTGATACGGAAGGTCCATGGGGCCTGGGGAGACTTCTAGCGCTGCTCCTCCAAGGTCATTTATAGACCCGGAGGAAGAGGCAGAAGAAGATCTGGAAGAGGATGTTGAGTCTCAGACCGGTTCAGCTCATCATCCGATCGTGCTGGACTGATGTGATTATGTATATTTCTGTTGTATTTGTCTTTTCTTGTTTTTATGTAAAACCAATATGTTTAGTAATAAGTTATGTACTTATTATATATTTATATCTAGTTTTGTACTTGTAATATAAACTGTGTAAATGTGTCTTTGGATGCGTGTTCAAATGTATTTGTACATTTATATAAATAAATAAAAGTGTTTGTTTTATTTACATTCCACTTGAGTATACTATAAGTAAAATTTTAATAACCTTAATTAAAGATTAAATCTTGAATGGTAATGGGAAGCACACTAGCGACTGATGAGTGTTCAAAACACTCATTACTTGTGTTTATTTTGTGTAAGTTTTCTAGTATTTATAGTTGGTTTAGCTGCTTATTAGTTGTCAAAGTGTTAATTCTCGTTCATTGTATGTTTTGGTTGAGTTTATCGTTACTCATTGTATTTTCTTGTGTTTAGGAGCATATTTGAGAAGAATAGAGGATGCTCGACCAAATGCACGAAGGCATGGCAAAAAAGGAGCAGCGACTTACTTCGATTTCGAGACTAATCAGAGATTAAGTGTTATTAAATTATGAGATTATAGTAAACTGTTCATATTGCCTAAATACAAAAACTTCCTATATGAATTCTTATATTTTATAAATTCTCTATAGAAATTATGGTAGCATCTAGAACGATAATTGCTGAGTTGAACTATGAGCTGAGGCTCAACGAAGACAACTACGATAATTGGAGCATAAAGATTCAATACGTGCTCGAAGAACAAGAGGTTCTTGAGCAGGTTAGAGTCATCATGCCCGAACCTGAAGCAGGTACAACTGCTCAGCATAGGCATAACTGTGATGCCTATGCTATTTGGAAAAAGAAGAATTCCACTGCCCGTCTAATTTTACTAAGTTCCATGATGGACAATATCACCCAGCAATTTTGTGTTTATGAAACAGCGAAAGAGCTTTGGGATGCTCTTAAGTGAAATTTGGGAAGCTTTCAGTGTCAAGGCTTCGTGCTTTGACTATAAGGTTTGATACCTTTGTAAAGCGCCCTGAAGTCACTATGAGGAAACATCTCAGGATGATGTCCAACATGATAAGTGACCTAGCTGAGGCCGTTCATGTACTTAGTGATGAGCAGCAGATTCAGGCTATCATTCATTCCTTGCCTCCGAGATGGGAACAAATAAAGATGAATCTTACCCATTCCGATAATCTAGTGATATTTGAGGATGTTGCTAGACATCTTGAGCTAGAAGAAGAACGTCTTCTAGCTACAAGATCTTATCCTGAAGCTAATTTGGTTAAATCAAATAGCTCTAAGGGTAAGAAGAAGAGAAAATGAAAAAGAAAGGGTAAGGATTCTTTTGTTCCAAAAGTAGCTGACCTAGGCGTCAAAGTTGGTAGCTCAGGGTCTAAAAAGAAGAAGGCATTTAACATTTCTAAGGTGAAATGTTATAGCTACCATAAGAAAGGCCATTTTGCAAAAGATTGCAATATGCCTAAGTAGGTACATTTAAACTCAAATGTGATTGAGATTAACGTATCTTTTTGTACCCTACTTGCTGAATCACATTCTTTGTGAGTTATAGATTCAGGAGCAACCGACCATGTAGCTAGAGACCGAAGTTCTTTTGTTGAATTCTAGAGATTGCCAAATGGAGCAAAGACCATTTTTGTTGGCAACAACTCGTCAGTACAAGTGAAAGGTCTGGGCACCAGCAGTTTACACCTTAGTGGTGGGCGTGCTCTCATTCTACATGATGTGTTATATGCTCCAGATATTCGTAGGAACTTAGTCTCTGTTACCGTTTTGATGTCTTTGTGTTTTTCCCTGTCGTTTGGGAACGATATTGTAAAACTATTTCTGGATGATGTGTTTTATGGCTCCGGATATAAATCTGATAGTTTTATTGTATTGGATGTTATTCCGATTGATAGTTATTCTTTAGTCACTAGTTCAAATTCGTCGCAAGATGATATAAAACTGTGGCATTCTAGACTTGAGCATGTGGGCCAATTTTGCTTAAAACGTCTAGCAAAGGTTGGATTGTTGGGTAAAATAGAAAAGTCTATTTTACCTAAATGCGTTCCTTGTCTAGAAGGAAAGAGTACTAGAAAACCATTTAGAACTGGAACTAGGGCCAAATTTCCATTAGAATTAGTTCATTCTGATATATGTGGCCCAATGAATGTGAGGGCGAGACATGGTGCATTTTATTTTATCACCTTTATTGACGATTATTCAAGATATAGTCTGATATATCTGATTTCTCACAAGTCAGAAGCATTAAATTGCTTCATGACATACATGAGTTTCGTTGAGAATCAGAAGGATAGAAAGATAAAGGCTTTACAAACTGATCGTGGCCGTGAATATCTTTCAGATGATTTTAATGCATTATGTGTTGAAAAAGGAATTGAACATCAGCTGTCCATTCCTTACACGCCTCAACAGAATGGGGTGGCTGAAAGAAGGAATAGAACCCTTCTTGACATGGTTAGATCTATGATGGTAGAGGCAAATTTGCCAATTTCGTATTATGGCGATGCGCTCCTAACTGCTGCATATGTTCTTAACCAGGTGGCCTCTAAATCTGTTACAAACACCCTTTATAAAATGTGGACAGATCGTAAGCCTAATCTATCATATTTTAAGCCTTGGGGGTGTGCGGCCTATGTCCATTCTACCTCGAGTACTTTTGGTAAATTAGGACTGAGAGGTAGAAAAAGTATCTTTATAAGGTACCCTGAGGTATCTAAAGGATATGTGATCATTAGTGAACTGGACAATGGACATGTAACAGAAATTGAGTCACGAGATGTCACATTCTTGGAGAATGAGTTTCCTAGCTTGAAAGAGGTTAGTGATAACCTTAATCTATTTGAAACTATTGAACCAGAGTCTTCTGGACCTATTCTTCCGAGTGGGAGAATTGAGACAGAAAGTTATGACTTTCCATCTCAACATGGTCCGAAAGAAGGTCATCTTAGTCCTAACAGGCCTATAGTTCCCTATTCCAGTGGGAGTACAGAACTTCTGCCTAGTAGTAGTACGGTTCCTGGATATAATGAATATATGCGAGATGTTTATCAAAACCAGGAATTTCATAGGTCTAATAGAACTAGCATACCTCACCGACCATTTGTTATCGAAGGTGAGACTAATGCATCCTTGATATCATTAAAGAAATTTGGTGATTCAGGTGAAGTTTTATTGACCATACTTCAGGATGTAGATGAACCCAGAAATGTTTCTGAAGCTCTGTCATCTCCATAGAAAAATGAATGGATTAAAGTTATGGGGGAAGAGATGTCTTCCATGACCAAAAATAAGGTTTGGAACCTAGTTGATTTACCTAAAGGACGTAGGGCTATTGGGAACAAGTGGGTTCTCAAAGTCAAACACAATGCAGATGGCAGTGTCAAAAGATACAAAGCTCGTCTGGTTGTGCAAGGATTTAGACAACAGGAATAAATAGACTATGAGGAGACTTTTGCTCCTGTTGTCAGATTCACGTCAATTAGGGTTATTTTGGCAATGATTGCTAACATGAATCTAGAATTGCATCTGATGGATGTAAAGATTGCTTTTCTCCACGGAGTATTGGATGAAGAAATCTCTATGATTCAGCCAGAGGGCTATATCCAAAAAGGCTGCAAACAAAAGGTTTGCAAATTGATTAAATCAATTTATGGCCTTAAGCAATCATCTAGACAGTAGTATATTCGGTTTCATAATGCTATCATGTCAAATTAGTTTATTATGATAGACAAAGATAACTACGTATATGTTAAGCGATCAGGAAAGAAGTTTGTCATCATCACTTTGTATGTTGATGATATTCTTCTAGCCTCAAATGACATGGGACTACTTGTCGAAATCAAAAATTAGTTTTCTTCCAATTTTGATATGAAAGACATGGGAGAGGCTGATTACATACTTGGAGTTAAAATTTCGAGGAATCGTTCGAAAAGAATTATGTCTCTTTCACAAGAGACATACATTCGTAAAGTAGTAGAACATTTTGGTTGTAATAATAGTAATTCTAAGTATGTTCTATTAATCAAAGGTCATAATTTGAATAAAGATGCATGTCCAACAACAGCTGAGCAAATAAGGAATATGGAAAAGATTCCTTATGCCAATGAGGTAGTATGTCTCATGTACGTAATGTTGTGTACGAGACTTGATATATGCTATGCTGTGGGCATTGTTAGCAGATATCAATCTAACCCTGGCTTACCTCACTGGATAGCCGTTAAGGGAATTATGAAATATCTGAATGCCACTGTAGAATATTCCTTATGCTATCAAGATAAAGACCTAAAGCTGAAGGGATACACTGATGCTGATTGGGGAGGTGATTTAGACAAGAAAAAGTCTACATCCGATTTTGTTTTCCTATTGGGAGGGCCTGCCATTTCATGGAGTAGCAAGAAGCAGACTTGCATATCCCTCTCAATAATGGAAGCTGAGTATGTAACTTCAGCTCATGCTACGCAAGAAGCAGTGTGGCTGAAAAGATTCTTGTATCACCTGTCTCTGACCAACTCAGTAGAACCAGTGCATTTATTCTGCGACAACGAAGCGGCTATAGCTTATGCTAAGGATCTGCGTTTCCATTGTAGAGCTAAACATATAGACATTAAATTTCATTTTGTTAGAAATTTAGTGAAAAACAAAGAGTTGTGTATGGAACACAAGATATGGTTGCAGATCTAATGACCAAAGCATTATCTCGAGAAGTGTTCGAGAAACATGTAAAGTCATTAGGTTTACAACGGTTTCATTAATAAATGTATTAGTTTTTTGTTTTTGGGCAATATGAAAATCTTGTGTAACATGTCAGACAGAAAAGTAGCCCACTCACACGGGTGTTTACCTTAGTAGTAGTCAAATGCGATGATTCTCGATTGAGTTGAGGCTGGTGTTGGATATTTTAGATGCACAATATCCTATGGCGATAATGCCGTCTTGCTATGAGAGCAAGATTTGTATTGGAATGCAGTAATGAGTTACTGTATTTGGATTTTCTATAATCCATATGATAAGAATAAGTGGAACTTATCGTACCATCTTTCTTGAAGCCTAGAGTTAAGTAATGGCTATAACTCTAGTATGGTGTTAATTGACATGTATTCCTATAGAATGGAATTCATACCATAACACGAGAATGACTTTCTTATGTGCTGTTCGACCATCAGATGGGATTAAAAATGTTCATTGATTTCATAATCCCTAGTGTGAGACCGTGTTTTGAGAACTGTAGTTCCCGATATATACCCTTAAGATCCTAAACATATTCTGGAAATATGATTTACTGCTACTATCTTAGTTAGTTCATGAAGAGGTTATGACATATTGATTCGACCTGGCAGGACTAATTAGAAAAGCAGGCCAAGTTATTATAGAAAGAATATTGTTAAGGGAGAAGGAACTCTGTCCATCACATTTTGAGTTTCGTTGTTCAGGTGTACCTATTGTATTGAAAAGTACAATAGTGAACACGAATATAATTGTTTGAAATCATTGTGTGAACAATGGAATGTGACATGAGTCCTGGGGTTATAGCACACTTTATCATATGTGAGATGTCGAGATGCTACTATTTAGTTAGCTCGTATATTGGTGCCAGTAAAGTTTTAGATCAACGGACTCGACATGTGCTGGTCGCACGACCGCCTAAATAAACCGTTAACTGTACATTATTGACTATGGTCAATAATGATTAAGTGTAAAGACTTTGGGACATGGGCCCGTATTTCATCCATTATTGATTATGATCAATAAAGGATGAGTGAGAGATTGTTGGACTGGGCCTATTGGGCCGATTCATTGGGCCAGTCAACAGACCGGCCTAGCCCGTTGACTTGGCTGACATCAGCATGATGTCAGCCACTAGCTTGGCATCCCATGTCAGCGCTGACGTGGCGTTGACGTGGTGATGACATGGACTGACATGCAAGCTGACACGTGGGTGCCACGTGGCATGCCACGTAACGGTTGACATGCGTTGGTTGGTACCATATGTGCCACGTGGCGCTTGTATGTGTGCCACGTGACACGTGGCTCACACGTGGCATGCTGAGTCGGTGGACTGTTCCCTATAAATAGGGAAGTTTAGGGTGACTGATTTGCATGTTTTCCCCCAAATTTTGCACAGAAAATAGAAATTGCAATTTAGTCACTCGCTATTTTCATAGTTATTCGGTTAGGTCCAGTCGTGGTAATTAAGCTTCGATTCTTTGACGTAACGTGATCGAACTTCGGCTAGCTCCTCATCAATGACGTGGCGGACCTCGCGGATCATCGCTTCAAGAAGTAAGATCCTTTAATTATGCTTAATTAACATTTTTATTAAGCTTAATTAATTATATAATTATTAGTTAATTACATGCGAAATCCAACACTATTTTATAACATTATTATTCTAATTCAACGGTGAGTCTTTTTTCTAATGTTTTAGGAGATAGCTTTGTAATATTACTAATTACTAGACGAATGATTTAACCCATAACTTGATATAAATGGAAACCTTAATCATACACAAAAATGACCATATGATCATAATTCGTATTCCCGTGGCTACAAAACTCGGAATCTTGTTCCGTGGCTCCACTAAACAAACGAGAAAGCAACTAGGAAAAGAAAAATGGAACAATGTCCAACATAATAACTACCTAAATTGTTGCTCCTTTTGTATGAATTAGTTGGTATCTTACCATTGAGTAGTTTATGTAATTCATGTTTGAGACAAATCTGTTTACAAATGATAACAATTTTTTGTTGAGTTTGTCTTAGAATCACATATTGACAATTTTTTTTACTGAATTTGTCGTAGAATCACATATTGGGAGTGAAAAGTTTTATGTTGAATTTATAAGTGCGAAAAATTTAATTGTTAAGTGAGTTTTTCAATATTGTTAAGTGGTAGTTAAATAATAAAGGGATAACATGATAGAGGGAAATTTAATTTATCATTGGGAATAACTTCTTCGTGTCTTGATAATATGTACATGACTTGAATAGGGTTAGCCCTTCGGAAGAGAATTATTGAATATATAATCATAATATTTTTTCATTTAAGATTTTATACAAGGAATATTAGGTGTATGTATAGAGT
>SOPF01021434.1:0-14191 GCA_012979155.1 Hypericum perforatum
TTTTTTTTTACTAAACTATAAACTGTACTAATAATAAGTTACAGTGCGAGTGTGCGACCATTATGAATTTTCCATCCTAGAATCATGGGAGGTTAACCGGTCCTTATCCCAGTATTGACTTCTAAGATTTTACTTATGATTCTACAATTTCCCCTTTTTGAGAATCGACCACTATCCTCCACCAAACGCTTCACATTTCTTATTATTCGAAGCAACGTACTGCCCAACCATCACATGAAATCCCAGATATTATGATCAAGTTAAGACAATGCTACAAGATTATTTAATCCACAAGATGAAATTTCAATATTTCATCTAGACATGCGGGTTCAAATGGGTTTGAATTTTGATCCAACTATCTTTCAAATTTTAGAATTAACATAATCGATTATATCGAGACACAATCCGACCAATCAAAAGATATTAAAAAAAAACCAAGTACGTGTGTTGCATATAACAGATATTGTCGGCAGAAGTTCAGAAACTTAAAGAAATCGTGGAACGTATTTAATGCCGTTTTACCTAGCTTGTATCTATTTCGATATATTTAAAGACAAATAGCCAATGGATTACTTTTTGTAGCGATGATCACATATTACTCAATCAAAGTCTTGCCGACAATATACCACTAAGTTGATAGAACGACTAGAGATTAATAAAAGCCCATTTTCATGTCTCCAGCTCCACTCCGAGTATAAATGGTTCAAATAATTAGCGAATAGATTTTTATTTTGAGTTTGTTAAGGTTCGGGAGTCAGTTATTGTAATTGCAATCCAGAGCCACAATTCAAGTTATGAAAGAATAAAACATATTTTTAAAAATATTCCAAGGTTTCAAATTCAAAATAGTTCCATATTAAAGGTTAAAGGAATGTTCACTTTCCCTTTTTCTCCCATACTTTTGTTTGCTTTTTTCTTTCTCTAACAAATATGAAGTTCCATCCCACCAAAAGAAAAAAAAATGAAGATCCAACCAAATTTCTGATCAAAGATTCACGCGACCTTCAAGAAGTTTTTAAAGCTATGTCAGTATATGCTTTTCATTTAGGAAATATTCGTATTAAATTCTTTGACGGAATTGTTTCAAGGAGAATAGACATTTTGTTTATCAAAACATTCTTGTTTTTCATAAGTTATTAAATTCCTATTACATAAAACATTCACAACATGGGACAATTTATTCTTCTGCTGATGTCACTCTTGATGCATTTTTGTTTTCCATTTTGTTTTTTTTCTCTGACCATGATTTATATCTTCTAAACAGTTATAAAATGTTGTTCTTGATTTTTTGAGTAATTATATAAATACTTTATGATATGATAGACTATTTTCAAAAATTAATTCGAGTTTTTTAAGTATGTGTTGTTTTCATAGACAAGCACCATGCGAAACATTACAGAAATGTATTCGGTAATATAGAAAGTACAATCAAATTCCATAATTCTTTTAGATCTTTATATAATAATCAACTCTTCTTAAACGCAATATTTTTATCATGTTTTATTCGCCGATCCTGGAATCCATAAATATTTTTTAATGTGGTTTGTTCTCATTCACGTGCATCATAAAAAAATTCTAGTGAATCCAATCATCCTAAAATTTCCTTCACCCCAAACTCTCTTCTCACACAATATTTTTAAAAAAAGAAGATGCACATGCTAATTAATTAGAGTGATACAATTAAATTAGGAAAAATATAATTTTAAATTATACCGGTATCACCGACTCCAATTGTTGCTAACTAATCCTAAAAGATAATAATGACTGTTGCCAACTAAGCTACCCGCTTTCCCCTAATATACAAAGTCAAAAGATGGCCAAACTTTCAATTAGTGTTTTCTAGTCGTTTCCAAACAAAGAAGGCACGCCTAAATTGGACCCGATGAAGAAAATATGCCAACACATCTCAGATGAACATTTACTAGTTCGAATTGAGGCAAGTCGAATTGATTGGCAAAATTTTTATCGAATACTTAAACAGTTGTTCTCAATACTAAACTCTATTTAATTATGATAAAATCCCAAAAAATTGTATACATGTTTGGATGAATTTTATTACACAGAATCGATAAACCATTATTATCACAACGGTTAGTGGAAAACACTGAAATTGAAGCATCTAAAACATGCCCCACCACTCAGTATCATGCATGAAGAGACACCCGACTCATAATTTTAGTAATTAAAATTAATAAACTCTCAAAAGATGACGACTTAATGACGTTTCGGAGGCGTAAACCCTGTGAATAGAGAGCATTATTAATTTCTTGATAAAGAAAATTCCATCTGATTTCTCAAAGAGGAGAAGTAAAGTTCCAATATCTAACTCCAAAGGCGGACACAAATTTATGGCTTGTTTCGTGACTTTATGATGTTTGGACGACAGTACTCAGTAGGTAAAAGTTCACCATTCTTCGACCAAAAGAAAAAATTCACAAAGTTCTTTCCTTATGGGTAACGTTGAAGTTGTGAATTGCAAGGTTGTTAAAATTTAGATTTAACTCTTAAAATCTTAGGATTTTACAATTTAAAATGGACAAAAGGAGATATATCATTACAAAATCGAGAGCTAAGTAATTTTTTTTTTGAGTTTAAAATCGAGAGATAAGTAGAATCCATGGAATTTTAGTTATAAATATTGAAATCTACGATTTAAAGTGGTGGACTTTTTTCGTTTTGGAATTGACATTTCCTAATTAAAGATTTCAACCACCTTTTGTTAAAAATAATATTAAGAGGTTACTCAATTTTGAAATAGATATTAAATATTTATTAGTTAGTATAACATACATTATCATGTAATCCTAATCATAATTCTAATTCTTAGTATATATGGTTTGTGGTTATTAATATAAATTTTGAATGCTTTTTTAATTAAATTTTTTTTAATAAATTCGATAAAATTATGTTTTAAGATGATGTTTGAGAAATAATTATTTCTGACTTATTGTTAAATTAATAAAATTTATGTTAAATTTATTTTTTTAATGTATCTTTATTATTTTATCAATTATGTAGAATCTTACAATTTATTATACGATTCTACGATAAAAACTTTTTATTCTCTAAAGATTTTTAGTGAAATTCTGATTTCGACAAAGATCGGGAGGGAAAATAATTCTAATCCGTAACCCAAATTTCTCAATTGTTGTGTATATCCGAAAAAGGGTATAATTTCCAGTTAAAATTATTAAAGAGTTCAAAAATCTAAAGAAAATACTTCACTCAAAACCATCGTGAATTTGATTTTTTATGTACACGATGGGTGAAATTTTGAGGTTTACTTCCCAAGTCACCTCCCGACCAATTGACAATTGACACGTGGACTTTCCAAATCTCAATTAAATAAATTATTTTGATACTTAAATATGAAAACTAAATCATGGCATAATTGTGATATATGTTTAAATAAATCGTCCACTGAATAATAGAAAATATAAAACTTCAGTTCTTTTTATAACTAATACTCGGTTGGCGAAAAAATCTTAGGGTAAATTGCCCTCCCGTCCCTCTTCTTTGCTTAAATTACTATTTTTTTTCTTACTGTTTCAAAAATGATGATTTCGTCCTCCAGATTTGATTTAATAGCACTCTAAGGTCCCTGGTGCCGGAATCGGAAAAAAAACTCCGGCAACCGGGGACCTGAAATGACCAAATTGCCCCTCCCTCTTCCTCCATATCGACGTATAGAACCGGAGAAGGAAGAGAAGTTAGAGAAGGAAGATGAATGGAGGGAGAGGGAGGGCCAATTTGGTCATTTCAAGTCTCCGGTCGCCTGAGTTTTTTTCCGATTCCGGCATCAGGGACCTTAGATTGCTATTAAATCAAATCTGGAGGACGAAATCATCATTTTTGAAATAGTAGGGAAAAAAATAGTAATTTAAGCAAAGGAGAGGGACGGGAGGGCAATTTACTCAAAATCTTATGATAGAATTAAAGTGCAACAAAATTATGCATGCCTTCATCTATTCCATCTATATATTTTGCTTTCAAGAGCTTATTTGTCAACTCCACATAAACAAAGTATTTGTAAGATTAAAAAAAAAGGCATTTAACCTGTGCTTCTTCTTATAAAAGAACACCCAAATTTGTTGTTCCTCATTTGTTGCTCTTTCCGATTTCACTAGGTTTTCTTTAAAGAATTTTCAGAACTCTTCTTTGTTAGTTTTTTATTAGCCTAGATCTGATAGTGTATTCAGTTAATTCTTTTTTTTTCAAGCAGCATATGTCACAAACGCTAACTAATTAATAGTTAATAACAAAATTGTTACTTTTAATTATTCATTTGATTAATTCATTATAAACAAAAGTTTTATCACATAATTTATCTAAACATATATCATAATGTCATGATTTAGTTTCTATATTTATACATCAAGTTATTTAATTAATTAACATTTGATGAATCCACGTATCAATTATGGATTGATGGGTATAATCGCTATGACTTGGTGGAGAGGGTCTACCAAAAAAATTCAAAATTTTGGGATTTTGAGAGCGAAAGAAAAAAAAAATATGAACAAATACTAAGCCTGAACTTCCTAAATATTAACAACATCTTGTATCATTTGGCTACAAATATTTTGACAAATATAAAAAAAAAACTAAAATGATAACAATGAGTTGAACTAAAAAAATGTATCTAAATTCAAAGAGATTTAAAGCATAGTAAATTTTTTAAAATATGTCGAAGAACCATGAGTCCAAATGTCTAATGCTTCTATATTGATAGTTCTCAAATCCCACTTTCCTTTTCTTACTAATCATTTAGTATTTGAATAAATACATATCAAATTTGAAAGTAATTTTTGTTGGAATTTTATGAAGTCGGTTTTCAATTCTCATGAGCCGATGATATGTTTTGTAATGTTGAATAAAATGGGGGCGATGTCCTTGATCTCGAAGAGCGCTTGGGTTTTCGTCCTTTGACTCAAAATATAGAGGTGAATTTTTTTCCGGGATAAAAGATGGAATACAGATTCCAAACTAAGGTTCTTAGAAACGATCGAGATCGACTTGGAATTTGGTCTGATCTTTTTGGTCAGTTAGTCTGACTAGCTACACGATTTGTCAGATCAATTTTTTTAATTTTTTTGTAATTTTTTGAAATATACATAAGTGTATAGGTAAATAATTTATGTAATAAACTAATACATTAAATAATATATAAACATACCATTTTTTTTTATAAAATACATCAAATTAAAATATTCATACAAATGATATAGTCTCGAATCAAAGATAAAAACATAAATTAGTAAATATTTTCTGGGTGAAGTGTCTGGTTCGACCAAATTTTCTGGATAAACTATTTGGTCCGATCAAATTTTGTGTAGTCCACAAGTGCAGCATTTTTATTGGAAAAATGGCTCGCCCTTGGTAGTGTTTCGGTCGGACCGTATTTTTTAAAATTTTGGTCCAAATTATATTACTTTCTGAGAACCATGCATGAAGAGACACCCGACTCATAATTTTACTAATTAAAATTAATAAACTCTCAAACGATGACGACTTAATGACGTTTCGGAGGCGTAAACCCTGTGAATAGAGAGCATTATTAATTTCTTGATAAAGAAAATTCCATCTGATTTCTCAAAGAGGAGAAGTAAAGTTCCAATATCTAACTCCAAAGGCGGACACAAATTTATTGCTTGTTTGTGACTTTATGATGTTTGGACAACAGTACTCAGTAGGAAAAAGTTCACCATTCTTCAACCAAAAGAAAAAAATTCACAAAGTTCTTTCCTTATGGGTAAGGTTGAAGTTGTGAATTGCAAGGTTGTTAAAATTTAGATTTAACTCTTAAAATCTTAGAATTTTACAATTCAAAATGGACAAAAGGAGATATATCATTACAAAATCAAGAGCCAAGTAATTTTTTTTTGAGTTTAAAATCGAGAGATAAGTAGAATCCGTGGAATTTTAGTTATAAATATTAAAATCTATGATTTAAAGTGGTGGACTTTTTTCATTTTGGAATTGACATTTCCTAATTAAAGATTTCAACCACCTTTTGTTAAAAATAATATTAAGAGGTTACTCAATTTTGATATAGATATTAAATATTTATTAGTTAGTATAACATACATTATCATGTAATCCTAATCATAATTCTAATTCTTAGTATATATGGTTTGTGGTTATTAATATAAATTTTGAATGCTTTTTGAATTAAATTTTTTTTAATAAATTTGATAAAATTATGTTTTAAGATGATGTTTGAGAAAAAATTATTTGTGACTTATTATTAAATTAATAAAATTTATGTTAATTTATTTTTTTAATATATCTTTATTATTTTATCAATTATGTAGAATCTTACGATTCGTTATACGATTCTACGATATACATTTTTTATTCTCTAAAGATTTTTAGTAAAATTCTGATTTCGACAATGATCGGGAGGAAAAATAATTCTAATCCGTAACCCAAATTTCTCAATTGTTGTGTATATCCGAAAAAAGGGTATAATTTCCGATTAAAATTATCAAAGAGTTCAAAAATCTAAAGAAAATACTTCACTCAAAACCATCGTGAATTTGATTTTTTATGTACACGATGGGTTCGAAAAATAATCGAATTGAGAAAAGGAACATAGATTAGGAAATTGGAATCTTCATAAGCTTTAATTTGATAATTTCCAGTCGGGGCCAAATAGTACATAAGAAGCACAAATATTGATAGAATCATGAATCCATATGGTAATTGGGCTAACCTTGCAGGTGGACAAAAGTTTCTGGCCCATATTGGAACTAACGGGCCTTTAAATCCTTCTCTACTGTACAAAACAAATATTATGGCCCATGCGTAGAAGTAAATGACGAATTTGTCAACACAACAGCGACCAACACATGTTCGATTTGCAACAGAGGACATAGCTTTCATTCCAAATTTCGATTGCGTTTTTCGTTACTTGAACTTGAAGCATATGGACAAGTGAAAGAAAAAAGAAAAAAAAAAACCATCACCCAATTAGATTGATTGATCTTCGAAGGGGTACTCTTTTCCCTTCTTTTTCAAGTAACTAAACACACAATGGAATGAAGCTCTAGCCAAAATGCATGCTCAATGCAATGAGACCGTGGAGAAGAATGCATGATGCAGGTTTCAGTCGAAGCTTCAGATTGGTGCTCGTATACCTCGGCCGGTGTTAAGGAATGGTTCGCGGCAATGCAATCATAAATCTTCAGCATCTGCTGCACAGCACCATTCATTAAGAAGTAGATAATAGACCACAAGTAGGTGAGGATGCAGAAAATCTAGTCATCTTCTCGTAAATGCATGCTGGGGACGAACTTGTAGACACTGCCATGCTCAACTTCCGAATTCCCTGAAAACGCGGAACAGAATGAAGCGATGTTAATTGCAGTAATGCAAAAAGAGTTGATAAAAAACAAACAGAAAGATATGTTCTTGACTGAATAATTTGCATTTCTATCTTTCCTGCCTTTAAGAGTAAGGTCGGTCGGTCCTTGCACAATTTTTCCAGAGGATTCAATCGTAAATTCATAAAGAACCAGAAAGCTTCCAGTACTGAAGACAAAACATGATGTTGCTGACTCTTCCTATTCATTTCGAAACAAGATCTTTGATCATGCAAGGGAGAACAAGGACCTCAAAAACATGAAAATGGTGGTAAAAAGATAAGTTGGATTGATGATACTAATTACACTAGCACCCAAGAGCCATGGAATTGAATTTTAAGCCAGCAGAAAACCTTCTGGGACAACACTTAAACCACACATCTTATCAAGGATAAGCTGAGAAAAGATATGTTAGCCAGAGCTTTAAATCTCAAGTGATCTCACAAATATGCTGTTATGTCAAAGTGAGCAACTACTAAACAGGAAACATATTATATACAACAACAAAAAGGAACATGGATGGAGATTTATTGGTAAAGTCACTTACTCAAATAATCGAGCAATTATAAGCACGGCATAGCTCGAGTAGTGCAGATTGATTTTCCGGATCAAGATTTTCGGCGATTATCTGAGGGTACCTTCCTGGATCACAAGCCGAAAGCCTTACCAAGGAAGCTGCCAGAAACTCCTTAGGATCCGAAATTTCCTTCAGAGGATCCTGCTCTTCCTTACCAGCAATATTATACAGCCTGGTAAAAGATGCAGTGTACCCTCCTACAGTCTCTGTAATGTCAGGTACATCCGGTTCCTCTTCATCGCTCTCCACCTCTGGTTGAGACAGAAGGGTAATGATACTGTCCAACATTTTTCCCCAATGCCTAGCAGCTGCAGCCTTAAAAAGGTTGGGATATACACAAATAAGTCTGGTTGCCGCAACAGCAGCTAGCTTGACCACGATATGTCCTGTAATTAGCTTCAGGGTCGGTATCCAGAATTTCTCCAGTATAGCAAAGAACATGTAGGGCTGAACACTATCCACACTATCCATTGTGATAATGAGATGCAAAAAGGTGTGTTTGATACTAAAGAGTGACATTAAGATTACAAATGACTTGACAAACCTCACCGTGTGTCTATCATTCAGGCGAATAAGAAGGGCATTCCAGATGCGAGGCATCAAAGGTGCAATGGTTCTATAGTCCAGATACCTGATCGCAGTATTGAGAAGATAGAAACCTTGCTCGTCGGTGCTTGGTACAGAGACAAGCTTGCAAAATATTTCATGCACCTGGTTTAACCTTCCTTCCTGACTGACAATCTGTGGGGCTGTCCGAAGGAAAGCTTGAAGCAGACGCACAAGAGCAGGAACATTGGAGTTTCTCTTCCATGATTCAGGCGAGAGAAGGATAGCAAAAATCTGCAGGTAACTAGGTGATAGGGGAAATCTACTCAACTCAACAAGTTGAGCAAGGAGCTGGAATGCATAAGGCAAGAACTCAGTGATATCTTCGGCCAAGATAGTTTGAATGCTGGGGAATAGACTATTCTCTAAAGCAGAAACAAGAGAGCTATCTCTCTCGCATGCACGCCTAACAAGACAGGCAACCGACTCAAATAGATAGTAGTTGAAAGTTGGGCTCTTCGGATTTTTACAAACTTTGACCATAACCGATGTCAATCCCGATAAGCAAAGTCCAGCGACCTCATTGTTTATCTCTGCAACACCTACAACTCGCATGATACACTTCATTACATACTGGTTTTCCTCAGACTCGGGTAACATCAATGCTTCAAGCAGTTTAGTCAAAAGATCCACAAGAACCGGAGCTAGATCACCCGAAGTATACCTTGCCCGACCACTTCCACCATTAACAAGCAACAATTTCTCAAAGCAACTAGCCGCATAAGAATGAACCACATTGGATTCTGCAGCGAGAAACGGAACCAAATCTGTGAGCAGTGTCACTACAAAATCCTTTGGTAATTGACTCATAAATGTTGCTAAGAACTTGAGAGCAGCAGCCTTGATCATGGGAAAAGCGTTCTTATCCGGGCTTTGCAGCTCAGGGACTATCAGTGTTGAGAAAAAGCTCTTAACATCTACAAGATTAGTCAACACAAATATTGTTCCGGGCTTCTTCATTGCAAGGGAAACAACCAAATATATAGCACAATCCTTGTCCTTCCAATTTTCCACCGGGTTAGCAGCAAAGGACCTTGACAGATTCTGAATCTCAACAGAAACGATCCTTCGTAATGTCTGCCTATAATACATTGCTATCGCTTTCAGCAGCTCACAGGCAATCCCCCTCCTGGTACCCAAGTCACTACCCTCCATGTCCTTTCTAATGAACTCAACATAATTTTTCTCGAATAGTTCCTCGTCCTCGTCCCACAACCTTACATTCGGGATCACAATCCCTTGACAAATCCCTTGAATCTGCACATCCTTCCCCAGCAACAGAGTGTGGTGCACGCTATAGCTCACAGTCATCAAAAACTTCATCGCCGCAACTGCCAGCCTATCCCGGCTAAAAGACTTAGACATGCTCAGCAACAATTCACAAACAGCCAACAAGAACCCATCAAGAAACTCCCTAAACTCCTTATCATGCTTCTCCACGTAAAGGCTTATATTGTCACACACCGCCACCCTCACATCATCTACTAAAGCCAAACCGTTGGGCTCTCCCTCCACGGCGGGGTAACTAGCGCTCAAATACTTTCGGAACTCCGTCATCCACTCCTCCATATGGTCCTCGAAGAACTTCGGAAGCATCTGGGAGTTCAACGAGTAGAACAACCTACAGCACAAACTCTGCGACTCGAACAACAGCTTAAGAGAATCCGCATTGGCGGCCGCACCCACAACGGCCGCCGAGTCTACCAACCCCGCCGTGTGCTGGAACACGCGCAACAGGGGATTCCCGAACGCGTCTAGGCAGTGTTTCAAATCAAGACGCAGCGTCATAAAATCGTAACGAAACTTCTTAAAGACAGAGTTGGCGGTTTGGAGAATACCGTTGATCGAAACGTAGTCGTTTGCGCGCATCTTCGCCTCGAGGCTCGCGACGAGCTCGGGGAGGAGGCCGGGCCACTGCTGGGGAAAGTCGTCGTCGCCGATGATGGTCAGGGCCTCGCAGAGCTGAGACTGGATGTGTGAAGGTGACGTAAGCATGAGGGAGACGATGGCCGACTTGATCTGCTGCTTCTCGGAGTCCGGGATCGGCGCGTCCGGGGATCCCGGCCACGGGGACCAGTGCGAACAGAGGTGATTATTGAAGTTCACGGCGGCGGCTTGGCGGATCGCGTCTCCGGCATTCTCGAGGCCGACGAGGTTGAGGACGGCGAGCGCGAAGTTCGGCTGCTTCGAGAGCTCGGCGAGCTTGGCTTCGGCGGCTCGGCGCGCCTCCGGGGAGAGCGACAGCTTGTCGAGGAAGCATTGGGAGAGGAGCTCCAGGTGCGCGTCCATGGTTCCTTGAGAAAGAAGACAACGTCGTCTAGGGTTTTAGAGGGAACCGGAGGTTTAATAGAGGATCGATTGTCTGAGAAATAAAACCAAAAATGGATTTAAGAAAAAAAAGATGGTAAATCAAGAAGGTGGCGAGAGGCGGTTTTTAAGTTTACGGAAAATGAGTACGTCGGGAGGTAGAGGGGGGGAAATTTTGAGGTTTACTTCCCAAGTCACCTCCCGACCAATTGACAATTGACACGTGGACTTTTCAAATCTTAATTAAATAGATTATTTGAATACTTAAATATGAAAACTAAATCATGACATAAATGTAATATATGTTATCGTCCACTGAATAACAGAAAATATAAGACTTCTGTTCTTTTAATAACTAATATTCGGTTGGGGAAAAAAACTTATGGTACAATTAAAGTGCAAAAAAATTATGCATGCCTTCATCTATTCCATCTATATATTTTGCTTTCAAAAGCCTATGTCAACTCCACATAAACAAAGTATTTGTAAGATAAAAAAAATACATTTAACGTGTGCTTGTTATTATAAAAGAACAACCAAATTTGTTGTTCCTCATTTGTTGCTCTTTCCGAGTTGGCTAGGTTTTCTTGAAAGAATTTTCAGAAGTCTTCTTTGTTAGCATAGATCTTAGGGAAAAGTTCTCTTAGGGCCCTTGTGGTCTGACCCGTTCTCAAATAGGTCCCTGAGGTTTAAAACGGCGATAACCGGTCCCCGTGCTTTCAATTTTCACATCCGAGTCCCCCCGATCCGGTTTGATTCGAAAATCCAAAATTCAATCTCGCAATTCAGGTGACCAAAACATGTGAAACTGGTATCTACATGTTGGAGACACTTTTGTGAGTCACCTGGAGTCGACAATCGGCGTTTTTGTCACCGGAATTGCGAGATTGAACTTTGGATTTTCGAATCGAACCGGATCGGGGGGACTCAGATGTGAAAATTGGAAGCACGGGGACCGGTTATCGCCGTTTTAAACCTCAAGGACCTATCCGGGAACGGATCAAACCACAAGGTCCCTAGGAAGACTTTTCCCTAGATCTTACAGTGCATTCAGTTAATTCTTTTTTCCAAGCAGCATATGTCACAAACGCTAACTAAATATTATTTAATAGCAAAATTGAGACTTTTAATTATTCATTTGACTATTTCATTATAAACAAAACTTTTATGATATAATTTATCTAAACATATATCATAACCATGTCATGATTTAGTTTCTATATTTATATATCAAGTTATTTAATTAATTAACAATTGATGAATCCATATCAATTATGGATTGATGGGTATAACCGCTATGACTTGGTGGAGAGGGTCTACCATAAAAAATTTCAAAATTTTGGGATTTTGAGAGCGAAAGAAAAAAAAATGAACAAATACTAAGCCTGAACTTCCTAAATATTAACAACATCTCGTATTATTTGGCTACAAATATTTTGGCAAATATAAAAAAAAAACTAAAATAATAACAATGAGTTGAACTAATGCATCTAAATTCAAAGAGATTTAAAGCATAGTAATTTTTTTTTAAAGTATGTCGAAGAACCATGAGTTCAAATGTCTAATGCTTCTATATTGATAGTTCTCAAATCCCACTTTCCTTCTCTTATTAATCATTTAGTATTTGAATATCTACAAATCAAATTTGAAAGTAATTTTTGTTGGAATTTAATGAAGTCGGTTTTCATTTCTCATGAGCCCATGATATGTTTTGTAATGTTGAATTAAATGGGGCGATGTCCTTGATCTCGAAGAGCGCTTGAGTGTTTGTCCTTTGACTCAAAATATGGAGGTGAATCTTTTTTCCGGGATAAAAGATGGAATACAGAGTCCAAACCAATGTCTTATATGTTCTTTTTTTTTAATTTTTTGAAATATATATAGACATATATATCTAAATAATTTATGTAATAAACTAATAATAAGACAAAAGATAAAAATAACATATAAACATACCAATTTTTATAAAATAAACTAAATTAAAATATTCATACAAACGGGTAGGCTCGAATCAAAGATAAAACCATAAACTAATCAATATTTTCTGGGTGAACTATCCGGTCTGACCAAATTTTGTCCTGCCCACAAGATTAGCATTTTTATTGGAAAAACAGTCTGTCCTTGGTACCGTTCAGCAGTCCGACCGGTCGGATGCATTTTTCAAAACCTTGATCCAAACTCTATTATTTTTCTCCTTTTCTTTTTTGACAAAAAAAATTCACCTCTATACCAAATAAGGTTATTATAAGCCTTTTAATGTAGTAGCCTAGTGTATTGAGCTGATGTTTTGTATGATTTGATCGACTAATTTTATAGATTAACATTGACTTTTTTAGCATATTTTGTTATTATTTGTACTCACCGTAAAAAAATTCAAAAAATTATTCATCATAATCATATTCTTATCTATGAACGTTTAATTTTAAAGTTTTTTCAATATGTATGTTAAGATAAAATGTGAAACATTGTAGTATGAATAACAACAATTAAATCAGTTAAGCATTTTAGATATTACAAATTACATACGGATATCACATTCACCCTTCTTTAAATACACAATATCCTCGTTATGTCATATACAAATAGCACAGAATTTATTGGTTGTAGATATGTTTGATTCTCAAACTACTCCGTAATAGTCGAAGTCGCTCGAATACCAAATATAACGCTTCGTTATTTGACTGAATATCTCCATGAATCAGTACATGTCTTTTCTAGGATGTTTTGTTTTCATTCGCACACATTCTAAAAAATTTCTCAATATGTCACTTATCTTTAACGTGCATCCGTTCATGCATGTTTAATTTTGTAATTTTTTTAAGATGTGTGATAAAAAAAATAAGATGCACATTATCAGTGTAGATAGTATCAATTAAAATAATTAAACATTTAAAACATTAAAAACTATATACAGGTATCAATTTTGTACCGAAGAAATTTAACACCGGGTAAAATTAATATGTAAATAAAATTTTGGTAGAATAAAATTTTACTTATTTCAGTAGTTCTTCTACGTGAATTAAAATATGTGTATAATAATATGTACACTGCTTAAAAATCTATTCGTCTAAGATAAAGTTTGTACTCTGGAGCAAAAATTAGAGCAAAAGTGTCACCTGTTTAAAAGCCTAACATTTATACCATGTGTTTATTCTATAATTTTTGCAGCTATCTATGTACATGAAGAATAGTTAGTTACTCGATATGAATAAGGTTTTTGATGGCATGAGAAATGCATATATGATATATCTTTGCTAATATCAAAAAATATTTTTTTTCATAAATTGAAATTATGTTCTTCCATTATTAATTAGGCTACGCGTTGTATTTTTTTTTT
>SOPF01021435.1:0-11614 GCA_012979155.1 Hypericum perforatum
AGAGAGAGAGAGAGAGAGAGAGAGAGAGAGAGCTTGAGATTACCTTTGGACAAGATGAACTATGTGTCAGCTGATTCTCATTCTCCATTGACATGAGACATCCGTTTTGATTGGGATCGACTTGGCCAGCAGTTACAGAGGCACGACCATTAGTGTGCTGAAGAGAAACAGCACCAAGAAACCTGAATTAGGAGCCAGGATGACAAAGGCACAAAGCATACATTTTACCTGAACTTCCAGAAAAGTAAAATGAAGGCGGTAGAAAATTAAACTTGAGCGAGAAGGTACCAATACGAGAGGAGTTCCTTTGATTTTATTGTATTTGGAAGATGGTAAGGAGGAAGGCCTCCCTACAAGCTCCTAGCATAGAAGTAAATGCAAACAACTAGTCATAAAAGTAGTAATTCAGCATTAAAAGGTCAATATAAACATTGACAAATTTCCATAATTCAATGTGGATGGTAATCAGAATTTCTGTGGAATTCATAAACTGGGGTTTTCTACACAACACGACCTGGCTACCTTAGATTTGCGATATTCACCAGTCACAGACATGAGAGACAATGGGACTATAATCACTCAACGGATATCCTCTGTGCTGCACTGCTTGAGGCATGTGGGGTGCAAGTGCCCGAGCACAAATTTCTATCACTCTTTCCGCTAACACCCGTGCAACAGGTAATATGCCCTAAAGAAAAAACAATTGCGTCAACAACAACAGACACGATATAAGTAAAAGCTCAGAATATCTGTCTGAAAGATTATGGGTCTTTGTAGTATACAAGAGCCATTTTACCTGATTTTTGGTGCGAACGTGGTCTAAGAGTAGAGAGAAGTTCCATTGGAACTTCTTCCATTTCCTTCAAGATCAGAATCATGATCATCCCCTTTTTTGCGAAATTCGGAATTTAGGGAGGGGGTACAGAACGTTTACCCAGCGGATGCTGGGCCACTCGAGAATGCCTTATTTTGGGCAGAGAAGAGAGTGTACGCTATGACACCCGGAAAATGTTATTTTTCTGGACCTTTTTCCCCTCCAACTTGGTGAAACCTTATAAAACCTCCTTCCAAATATAGAAAGTTTCATCCATTCACTTTCCACAAAATATCTAGCCTTTAGGAGAGAAGAAGAAGGAGAAGGAGAAGGAGAAAAAGGAAGGAAAAACCTTGGTTTTGGAGAATGGTAAGTGATTTTTGGATTAAGGTTTATTAGAATTAAATGTAGATATAAAGCTTACCTTGGAGTGGATATAAGCTTGAGTTAATTGAGCAACTTTTATGATTATGGATAATTTGGAGTTTTAAGTATTTAAGGATTGAATGGAGGATTTGATAATCATAGATGTTGATCTAGTCATTAATAATGAGATAGGAGGATTATTATGCATATTTTAGAGATTTGTGTAGGAATATGATTTTAGGAACTTTAGTGTAGGTTTATCCATTTTTCCATGAGTTTGAGAGGTTGAAGATTGATATAAGCTTGTTATATAATTTAGTTGATCGCATATTGGAATCCAAGCACCGAGAATCTTAAAGCGAAGAAAGGAGACCATAAGGAGCATTTGTGAAATTTGGTTAAAGTAGGGCGATATTATCCCTAACCTCTGTTTTGGCTAGCATTAATTGTTATAAGCTTATGTTGTTAGTTGATATGATGATTATGTGATTATATGATAAAGTGTGAATATGAGTCTTTTATTTGTCTGTGATTTGGTGATTTTGGTTTATGCATGGTTTTGGAAATCATGAGTCTTTGGACTATGAAAATGTGATGTGAGGTTACGAATTTGTGTATGGTATATGTGTGTCTATTTGTGAGATGGCAGACGATGAGGTCTACCCGTGTCAACCGGGGATGTTGACACATGTGCACATATTTTGAGGATACATTGGATTTGTTATGATTATGATATGGCTGACAAAGTTTGATTATGAAAGCGCTATAAGATATGGTATCCTCGTGTTGTGAGAGGGAGTGACACATTCTAGACCTATCTGAAGTCCATCCATGTTTTGGCGTTTACGATACCTATTGGATCGGAACATGCCTTTGTGTATGATTATGAATTTGTTATTCATTTACAATTAAATTACTTGTGTTGTGCTAAATGTTAATTTCGCACCAATTGTCTATGCATGAATTTGAGTCTATGTATGTGATTGGTTAGTTAATTATAGGTTAGTTTTAATATCCTCTACTAAGTACTTCCAAGTACTTACCCCCTCCTCCACAGGTGACTGAAGTTAGAGAATTGCCTTGACGTCCGAAGAATTTGTTTGATAGATCGTGTGAACTCATTGTCTTCTTCCAGGATTGAAGTCTTCGGTTGGTATGGTGCAGTTATAATCTCACCCCTAAATTTTCAACTCTTTTATTTGTCCCTCGCTCTCTTTTTTTTGTCTCCACGTCTTGTCTAGATAAAGTCTCTTTTTTTAAGGTGGCAGCGAACCATTTTCAAAAGTCCATGACGACCGTTGATGCTGTGCAGTCGTGGCTGGTGTCGATGGAACCGCGTTGGGGAGGGCCACTTTTTGAGATGGTCAAACCTAATCGGCCCAACCATACACGGCCGGAATTAGCCCAGCGATGGCGGCCAGCCGCCAAACTACGGCGACGGCGGAAGGAGGCTGCCTGGAGGTGGAGGCCAGTGGGGTTTAGGGTTTAGGTTTTAGGTTTTTTTTGGAAGAATAGAGAATAAATGGTCTCATGCAAATATTAAATAAAACTCTTTCTTATTTACAGATCCAACGCTGTCTGCAAATGAGAAAAAAAAGTACGAACACAAGTTGTTAACTAAAGCTTAGTCTTTACATGAAATATCTACTTGTTCAAATAAATTAGACATGATAAGAAAAGGTGACAAGCTGGTTTTAAAACTTGCGATTTTTTAACCAGACTTCGATCTGTTTAGGCTCAATGTTGGAGATGATAGGGCACTCCCTAATGAGCTGCTTCCTATTAATCCATTTTTGGCTGGGTTGATTAAATAAATAAAGAACCCACTAAGCTGCTATCAAAAAGTAATGAACTGAACAAAGGTAAAGTTTCGTTCTCTGTTACCAGGTAGGCTTTCTCCACCAAGATAGTCTCCTCCGACCATCATCAGATGGAATTTCAATGGTGAGAATTGGGAAAAATGGGATTTTTTCTATGGGTATCTCTGTCTCTTTTCTTTTTCACTCTGTTAAATGGGAGAGAAAGAGAAAATGAAGGAAGCTTTTGAAGGGGAACGAGTTCAAGGGTCCTTGCTCTTTCCCACATCTTTATAATGATGGGGCTCTATCTGTTAGGCTTCATTTCAAGGTTCTTGGCAGGTAAATTGGATATTTACCCCTCCTCCGCTAGCTATCTGTCCGAGTTCAAGGACATAACTCTGTCCACAAGGATATATTGATAATATACTTGGCAGATATTTCTGTCCAGCAAGATCTTCTTTTTTTGCATTGATGGGACTACGATGTCACATCCCTCGAGAGCTACTCCTTCATGCTTTGGTGGGATTACCATGTCAAATCCCTCGAAACCTACCCCTTCTAATTCATTTTTTTTTGTGTGAACATTCTGTTTAGGGTTTAGGGTTTTGGGTTATAGGTTTTGGGTTATAGGTTTTGGGTTTAGGGTTTTTTTTTCCAAAGAACTGCCATCAAATAAAATAAAAAAGCGTTATACAAACCCAAAAAGCCCACAAAGAACCTGCTGACCAACAGTCCTGGTAGTCAGGTGGGGCAGAAACCACTCGCCATCTAGCCAACAAGCCTGGTAGTCAAGCGAGGGTAAAAAGCTAGCTAAGATCCATGCTAGCCAACAAGTCTGGTAGTCAGGACCTACAAACTTACTTGCCAAAAAATCGGCATGAACCATTCGCATCGGGTCCATAGAAACCTAGGCTCAGTGCCCAGCACAACATCCACAGCAGGTCTCTGCTGAAAAAAGATCATCAAGGGACCAACCTATGGTAAGGCTGGCCTAACATGTCGTGGCCTACCAACCCTATGAGCGATGCAGGGAGGTTCGGCCACCATCCCTCCTCTGTAAGGTGTGTTAGAGCATCCGCGATAGAGTTCCCCTCCTAGGAGATATACGTGATGCAGATCTGCATCTGTGTTCGGATCTGTGACATGCGAAGCCATTGGGAGTGCCATCTCTATAGGTGGAGTCTGTCTTTAGCCATCCTCTCTCGTGTGCTGCCTCAATGGCAAGGATAGCTGCAAAGAGCTCTGCCTCGTAGGCAAAACAATTGAAGATACTCTGACTGAAACAACCACTGACAAATCCTCTGCATGTGCGAAAGACTCCAGCAGATTGGCCCAGTCTTGGGGTCCCCAAAGAGCTACCGTCCGTATTGCACTTGAGCCAGCCCGGTGGGGGGCAATGCCAAGTGACCTCAATAATACGAGGAGCCCGACCTGGCCTTGGTGCAATACAGAAATCTCAAAGTAGAGACTGTTCTTGGTCTGACAAAAAGTACCACCCAGTGTCGAATAGCATCGTCTCGCTGACCAACTAGCGAAGCAAAACAATCAGAGTGTCTAAGCTCCGTCTCTGGGCACTGAAAATGCACACGTTGTGCTCCATCCATAAAAGTCAGCCGGTGGAGACGATGGCCACTCTCCATAAATGATCTACATATGGGCTAAACCGCTGTCGGATCCCCTCTGAGATCAGCTCTGTGAGGCTCAGGAAAGGCCTCCACACTACTCCAAAAATACCGAAAAATGTACTGCCAGAGAGCGGCAGCAATCGGGCAGTTGGTCAGCAAATGATCGAGGGTCTCAGCATCGGCTAGACACATGTAGCAAATACTCGGTCCTATGAATCCTCTGTGGAGCATGATATCAGTAGTGGGGAGGGCTCTTAGGATATAAAAACAAAGTACAAAAAAGGTTAAGAAAAAGCAGTGCTCGAGCCTATAAAGCCTGTAAGCCAATAGTCCTAACAGTCAGGCGGGGCAAGACTAAAAGCAGAAAGGAAAAGAGGCCCCAAACCTTCCTATCAACCAACATAGTGGGAGACAGGTGGGCCAACAATGAAGAGCAAATAGAAAAACAAACAAAAGACCATGCTACCAACAGACTGATAGACATGGCCAGCAGAAGCACAAACTGCAATGTATAGAGGAGCGAGGAACATAACTAACCCCATTTCCTTCGCCCCTTAGTCCTGCCATAGTTTGGTGCAAGGAGAAGCCGCATCCCGCTCCGCGTACGCACTAGTGATGAAGGTGGTGGGAGAGGTGGCACATCAAAGCTCTGCGTACCCACCATGGCCTCGACGATGAGTCTGCTGTCCTCTAGCTCCTCTAGCTCCATGATCTCAGAGTGGTAAGGGGTGAAAGGAGTGGCAGCCTTGCGGAGGCCCACCAACTCTGTGTCAATCTGCACTGTATCCTCGCGTCCAGGTGAATCCCAAGCCATTGGTCTCGGCATAGGAGGACGACCGTGGGAGGAGGAGCTAGTAGATGATGGCAGTTCTTAAAAAAAACCATAAACTCTAAACCCTAAACCCTAAACCCTAAACCCTAAACCCTAAACCATAAACCTTAAACAAAAATGGACACGCGGAAAAAAGAGCTCCAGAATTTTCGGAGGCAATTTTTTGGAGAAAAAGAGCCGCCACGCATTTTTCCCTTTCTACCGCCGCGTGTAGCCATACCGCCATGAACGGCCAGCCACCCAAGCTCGGCCTCACTGCCCTGCACACATCAATGGTCGGATCGTCGGTTTCTGTCCATGGGAGCCATAGTTTCGAAAACTCCTACGCCACCGCTCAAGTTGCTACAGGCAGCCTCCAGGGGGTGCCACTCCACTGCCATGATGCTCCTCGCCTCCCCCCGATCCCAACGGTGGGTAGCGCTCCCCACCCCTCGCAGCTGTTCGCGATGGCTGCTTCGGGACCCTATGCCCAAAACCCTAACTAGGGTTTTCCTCCGCCAACTGCCGCTAGAGGTCACGCTGGGCTGAGCCAACCATCCCATGGGGTTGGCCTTCCCCAGCCGCATGAGATGGTAGCAAGATCGCACCACCCCGACGTACCCCACTCTAGATCTGACTTCCCCCCCTTTGCGGCATCGTTTGGCTTCGGTTTAGAGCCAGCCGATAGTCTATTCCAGCCCCCACCACTCGCCGGTGCCTCTTGGCTGTATCCGTGGGGTTTCAGGGCTACTGGCGAAGCCAATTCCCCTCTACTGCCTTGGACGTCGGTGTCGACGACCCTTCCTCTGCCCCTGGCTGCCGTAGTCCCAGGTGGTAGAGCCTAGCTGCCCTTCGGACCACCGACCATCTCCACGGCCTCGGTGGCCTCCTCTTTATCGGGTCCGAGCTCAGCCAAGCCCTCTACTGATGCCCTGCTATGCACCACTGTAGTGCTCCTCCTCCAGTTGGGGCCATACTTCTTCAGCCCGCCCATCCAAGCCCGACTCTATTGGCACCGGCTGCAGCTGAACTGCATGCACCTCACCTCTATTCGGCCATGCACTCCCATCCACGCAACGTTATGGCACGGAGCAAGCAGGTGTCGAGTTCGAGTTCCAAAGTTGATCGAGGTCACTTTGGCCTGTATTTGTTCATTTATTACAGGTGTACTCAGGACAGGAACACAATCACACCTTGCTCGAGGTCCCAGCCGCGGGGGATATCCATGGTTCGTCTGCTTTGGGATCACAGACTTGTCTGGCACTTTTGAGTCATGATCTCGGCTCTAGGGAAGTTTATGTTCCTTTGTTTGCACACATGATGCATTTGTCAGATTACACTAGTTCTGCTGTATTGCATGCTGAGCATTTGTATGACCTGCAAAGGAGCATTCCTGACTAGCAGACTGCTCGTTGTCTACCCTTGTAAGGGGTCTCAGCTGTGGGAGATGTCTGCGGCACACTTACACTGGGATCATGGACTTATCCGGTGACATCGAGTCATGATCCCGGCTCTGGGGAAGTTCCTTTCCCTTTTCCTACATCTGTCAGATCCGATGGTTTGCCTGCTATGAGTATGTTGGGCACTGAGCCTACTGTTGATATGATGTTGCACAGGCAGGTAGGTGATCCTTACAGGAGCGTGCCTGCCCAGCAGACTACTCGAAGCTCTTCCTCGTATGAGGTCCCAGCCATGGGGGATGTCCGTGGCTCACTCGCACTAGGATCATGGACTTATCTAGTGTCATCGAGTTGTGATCCCGGCTCTGGGGAAGTCTCTTTCCCTTTGCCTAGTACTGATGTTGATCGCGTGATTACTGATGCATGTGATAGTTTGATTGGGATTTCTGCTGATCATGTGCTTGACACTGAGCCACATGCTACTGTATTACTGCCCAGGACTGTTGATGAGGTTGTAACAGGCTCTGCGCCTAGACTTGAGTCGAGCACTTTGCAAGCGGGTCATGCCAAAATTTTGAAAGCACACATGCCAATTGTCTCACAGACCGCCACTCCAGATGCTTCGGCATGCCGGTGGTTGAGGCCTATTGCGGTTGATGCACCGCGAGAAGCCCCAATTGTAGGGTGAGTCTACAGTCTGCCAGTGCAGGGGTTCAGTGCTCTTCCCTCCCAGGATTCTGAGCTTGACCCCAATTCCAGGGGAGTACCTGTCCTTCCCTCTAGTCCTACGGGCACTTTTCCGGTTGATATTTTTCTGAGACAGTATGCACAGTTGGACCTACTGCAGGATATTCTTTGAGCTGTCCGAGAGGTCACCATCCGTGTAGGCAGTACACCTCAGCCGCATTCGGTTAGCTCAGCAGCAATGCCACCGCAGGTAGGATAGGCTACACAGCCTACCACGACATCTACTCAGTCCCCCCTATGCTGCCCTAGCACGATCCCAGCCTGGGGGTTAGACCTTTTTAGGTACTGGTCCGGATCCTATCTTGATTAGCGGCACACTGGCTCTTGTTGTTGGGCCCAAAGTGTCGCAATCTTGTCGCGATTTGGGCACTGTTGCTTTTATTGGCCGCTTAGTGACACCCAAGGTTGCTAAGCTGTATACATCTGCTGTCTTGCGAGGTGAGCTGTCCCGACTTTGGGGTTTGATAGCATGGAGGATGATCTCGCTCGGATTGGGCTATTATTGCTTTCGATTCAGTACGCCTGAGGAGAAGGCACGGATATGGGCAGCGGGTACTTGGAAGCTACAGACGGGTAGATTGTTCCTTCAGCAGTGGGTTCCTTTCTTTAAACCCACCTGGCAGGAGCCCTCGACTACTCGTACATGGATCAGACTTGTCGGGCTGAGTTGCGAGCACATTATGGAGCCCATTATTCTCGGTTTGGCTAAGGCGGTTGGCAGGCCGATCAGATTGGATACGGATGCCCTAGATAGGGTGAATGGAGTACAGGTTCAGGTCCTGGTTGAGATGGAGCCCTCAAAGGCTTGACCCACTCATGTTCGTCTCATCCTTGACCATGGTAAGGTGGAGGTCGAGGTTCAATATCAGGACATTCCCCCCATCTGCTCCTATTGCAAGGCAAGGGGGCACATTTGCAGCACTTGCCAGCGTCTAGCCTGTTGCAGAGCAGCCTGAAATGGAGCCCTTCTACTGTGCCTATTGTACCACCCATCTCTGCCCCTCCACGAGCCCAGGTGGAGCCTTCTGCCGTGCCTGCTGCAGTTCCTACCTTGGCTTCCCCTGTGGCAGGACATATCTCTAACGCTGATGCAGCTCGCACCCAGCGTGGTGCTTGGACTTATTCAGGTAATAGCCTGAAACCCTCTTTAGTGGATGGTAGGCCTGCTTTAGGGTTAGGTCAGAATTTGTCTACCTCCTACCGTGAGTATGGCTCTAGCGCATTTATTGGCCGACTGGTTATTCCTAAGGGAAGTAAGCCAACCACTTTAGCTGCTTTGAGAAGGGAGCTTATTCAGATTTGGGGTCTCTCGACTTGGAGCATGCTTTCCCTCGGTTTGGGATACTACAGTTTCAAGTTCTAGGAGCCTACGGATAAGGCACACATCTGGGAGGCTGGCTCCAGGAAGTTGAGGTTTGGTAGGCTCTTTTTGCAGTAGTGAGTTCCTTTCTTCAAACCCACCAGGCAGAAGGAGCTACCTCGCAGAGAGTGGATCCGGCTAGTGGGGCTCAGTAGTGAGCTCATTATGCAGGATATCATTTTTGCCTTAGTAGAGACTGTGGGCCAACCTGTTCGGCTAGATACAGAGGCCCTGAATAGGGCCAACGGGGTTTAGGTTCAGGTTCTGGTTGAGCTGGAGCATGGATCTTCTCGACCTACTCAAGTTAGGCTAGTATTGGATTACGGGGTAGTTGATGTTTAGATTCAGTACCAGGATTCCACTCCTTTCTGCATCTATTGCAAGGCGCAAGGACATCTGCGTAGTGCTTGCCTGTGTCTAGCTTTGGCAGTAGCGAAGTGCATATCGAAGGGCAAGGTAGTTATCAAGGATCAGGCTCCTACAAAGCATGCCTGGGAGCACATGGGTCAGGTGTTCTCATCCAGCCCAAACCATACACTATTTCCCTCCCACAGCAGTGCTCGATAGTACTCCTTTACCAACGACAAATGCCTTCGCCGCCCTTGCTAAGACAGAGGTACAGGAGGCTCACCTAGCCCCTGAGGACTTCCCTTCACTCGCAGATTTTCCTCCAGTTATGGACCTCCCTGTCTCTGGGCTTGATGCGGATCATCCCATAGAGGTCTCTTATCTGCAGGCGGTACTTTATGTGGCAACCCCTGAGGTGCCTACCGCCCCGAGCAAGCTACCGGCACTTCCAGTGCTTCCTCTTCCTGTGGCAGCTCCCTCTGAGTCGGATGACCTGAGTGCCTCTACTCTGCGAGAGTTCACTGCCTCATTGCAGGTTCAGGTACCTTCCCCTGCACTGTGCTTGATGCCTGAGGCTATTTTGCAGGGTACGCCTATTGTTGTGGTTACGCTGGGCACTGAGCCTGGGTCTAGTGGTGACCCTAAACGAATAGGTCATGCTAAATTTTCGGCATGAAGGTAGGCCCTAGTAGCCACCAACTCATCTGAGGCATCCTCTACACCTATCTAGTGCCTGACCAATAGGCAGGCCTCTCCTCCTTCGGTCGAGCTTGAGTGGGTCGACGTACTCAGCAGGAAGGGGAAAGGTAAGGGTAGATCATCTACTAGCTCCTCTTCTCGCGGTCGTCCTCCTATGCTGAGATTATTAGCTTGGGATGCATCCTCCGGATGCAAGGATACTGTGCAGGTTGGCACAAGGTTGGTGGGTCTCCGCGCGGCTGCCACTATTTTTGTCCCATACTGCTCCGAGATCATGGAGCTAGAGGAGCTTGAGGACAGCAGACTCGTTGTCCAGGCCATGGTGGGTATACAGAGCTTTGATGTGCCACCTCTCCCACCACCCTCATCACCACTGCATAGGCGGAGTGGGATGCGGCTTTTCCCTGCTCTAGGCTATGGCAGGACCAAGGGGTAAAGGAAATGGGGTTAGTTATGTTCCTTGATCCTCTGTACATTGCAGTTTGTGCTTCTGCTGGCCATTTCTATTAGTCTGTTGGTAGCATGGTCTTTTGTTTGTTTTTCTATTTGCTCTTTATGGTTGGCCCACCTGTCTCCCACTGTGTTGGTTGATAGGAAGGATTGGGGCCTCTTTTTCTTTCTGCTTTTAGTCTCGCCCCGCCTGACTGCTAGGACTGTTGGCTTGCAGGCTTTGTTTTTATATATATGATAGGGGAAATCCAGCCCCTAACGGGGTATTTATTAAAAAAAACATAAACCCTAAACCCTAAACCCTAAACCCTAAAACCCTAAACCCAAAACCTATAACCCTAACACGACCCGAAATTTTCGCGAAAAAAAAAAAATTTCGGGCGATTTTTTGGAGCTCCCCCCTCCGACCACCTTTTCGCCGGTGGCTGCCGTATGCGGCCACGCCCGGCCGATCCAACTCCACCAAACTATCCGCCTCGTCGAGACGGTCAGTTTGGTAGGTCGCATGACCTTCCTCCATCGCCGGAGAAGGAAACCCGATGCCCCCCGACTTCCACGCCCCTTTTTCAATTTTCCTCGATCGCCGGCGATGACGGCCCCGCCGTCGTGATCGGCCACCAGATCGGCGGCCTCCTCAACGAGGCACTTCTTTCCATGGCCTCCCCGACAATCCCCGCTCCTCCGAGCCCCTCCTCCGAAGCCCCAGACCCGCGCGGCTACTGTGGCCGCGAATCGCCTCAGCGCTGCCGCCCTCTTCCAGCCATGGACGTGCCGGCGCTCTCCCCTCAGGAGCTCCGCTTCATCGAGGCGATTCTTTTGGTGTTGGCCTCGTCCCCCGGCGTGGCTCCGTCCGACCCCTCCGCGTCGGCCGAGTTTCGCGACGAAGATGGAGGCTGCCCCGCTGCGTGCAGTATCGCCGTGCCCCAGCTCCCCCTCCTTCCGACTCGCCTCCCCTCCCCGGTCCTCTCCATGCCTCCCGTTCGCGCTGATTTGGCCGGAATCGGAAAGCCCCAATTTCTAGGGTTTTCTTCGATTCCGGCCCCGGCCGCCGTTTCCGGCCTTCTCGCCGGCGGTCAATCTTCCAGGGAGGCCGCCCAGCTCCGGCTGAACCTACTCACGGCCTCCGATCACCTCCTAGCTGCCCGGAATGCCCCCCCCCCCCCCCCCCCCCCCCCCCCCCCCCCCCCCCCCCCCC
>SOPF01021435.1:11714-25587 GCA_012979155.1 Hypericum perforatum
CCCCCCCCCCCCCCCCCCCCCCGCGTCGGCCTCCCTCTCGGCCGAGTTGGCCGCCGCGATCCCCGGCTCCAGTGACATCGCCGGCCAGCCCCACCGGCCACCGACGTCCTCCCTGGCTGCCCCGAGGCTCCAGCCGCCCTCGCCGACCACCTTGCAGCCTCGGCCCTCCTCGCCGACATCCCTCTTTCGTGATGGGACTTCCTCGGCCGCGGCCTTCCACCCGGTTCCGACTGTTGGCCTTCCGCCATCGGTCTGCAATACGTCGTTGGGCAGCCGTCCACTTGCTCTAACCTCAGGCCCCCCGACATCGGTGATATTACCTGCTGTCCTGCATTTCGTGCAGGAACTTGCAGGTCTTTGTAGTGACCAACCTGTTTAGGCCGCCGCAGACCTTGCTGCTGATTGTGTGCCTGGCATTGAGCCGGGTATGGTTCGTGATCCGGTGCCCGAAGGTCATGTCCAATTTTCGACTCCGGCTGTCACAACGGCTTCTGCGTCTGCCCAGCCTAGAGAGAAGATTCAGCCAGCACGTCCATCCTATGCCGCCATAGCGAGCTCTCTGCAGGGCTGCTGGACCTTCTCGGGCTCAGGCCCGTCACCCATCCTTGTTGGCGACAAGCCGGCATTGATCGTTGGCAAGGACATCTCCAGCTCCTACCGCGCTTTTGGTGACCGCGCTTTCATTGGTCGCTTGGTCCTTCCCAGAGGGACCAAGCCACTCACCTCAGCCAGCCTTCGTGCGGAGCTGGTGCGCCTCTGGGGCTTTCAGTCTTGGAGCATGCTTTCCCTAGGGTTGGGATTCTTTACGTTCCGGTTCGTCGATGCGGCAGACAAGGAGCGCATCTTTCAGTCTGCACTGTGGAAGCTACAACAGGGCAGACTCTTTTTGCAGCAGTAGGTTCCATTTTTTAAACCCACTCGCCAGACCGCTACTCAGACTAGGACTTGGATCAAGCTTGTCGGCCTGAGCAGCGAGCACATATCGGAGGATATCATTTCCGGCCTTGCCAGAGCGGTGGGTACTCCGATCAGACTGGACACCGAGGCCCTACACAGGGTAAATGGTGTTCAGCCTCAGGTATTGGTCGAGCTGGATCCTGCCAAGCCTCGACCTTCTAGCGTTAGTCTGATTCTGGACTACGGGGAGGTGGATGTCTAGATACAGTACTAGGATTTGACCCCAGTCTGCGTCTACTGCAAGGCGCAGGGACATCTACGAGGTTCCTGCCCGCGACTGGCTCCAGCTAGGAGGCAGCCTTCTAGGACTGCTCCACCACCCTCTGCTACACCGACGAGTGCTTGGGTTGGCACTGGGAGAGTTTTCTCTTCTAGTCCCAACCACACGCCATATTTCCCACAGGCTGCAGTGGCCGACGATATTGCTCTTACTACAGACAATGCCTTCGCTGCTCTAGCCGAGATCGAGGTACAGGAGGCTCCCCTAGCCCCCAAGGCTTTCCCTCCGCCCGCAGACTTTCCTCCAGTTACGGAACTTCCGGTTCCAGGGCTTGACGCAGATCATCCCATGGAGGCCTCTTATCTGCAGGCGGCACTTTATGTGGCGCCCTCTGAGGAGCTTGCCGCCCCGCTCGACCCGCCGGCACTTCCAGTGCTCACTTCTTCTGCGGCGGCTCCTATTGCTTCGGTCGAGCGGTGTGCCTCTTCCTCGCGAGAGTCCATTGCCTCTTCGCGGGTTCAGGTATCCTTCTCTGCACCGACCTTGCTGCCTGAGCCTATTTTGCAGGGCTCGTCTACTGTTGTGGTTGCGCCGGGCACTGAGACTGGGTCTAGTGGCGACCCCGAACGAATAGGTCATGCCGAATTTTCGGCAAGAAGGCAAGCCTTAGCAGCTACTACCTCACAGGGAGTGACCTCTTCTCCTATTATCTGTGCGATCAACCGGCAGGCATCTCCGCCTTCGTCCGATCCTGCCTGGACGGACGTGGTTCACAGGAAGGGGAAAGGCAAGGCTAGATCATCTGATAGCAGCTCCTCATCCCACTCTCGCCCGCCTATGCCTCTTTGGGGTCTTGAGGACACGGTGCAGATTGGCACTGAGTTGGTGGGTCTTTGCATGGCTGCCACTCCTTTCGTCCCGTACCGCTCTGAGATCATGGAGCTTGAGGCGCTTGAGGATAGCAGGCTGGTCATGGAGCACATGGTGGGTACGCAGTGCTTTGAGGTGCCATCTCCCCCAGCCCCTTCATCTCCAGTGCGTACGAGAAGCGGGAGGCGGCCTCCCCCTGCTACAGGCAGCAGGACTAAGGGGCGGCAGAAATGGGGTTAGCCGTTTCCTCACTCATTTGCACAGTGCAGCTTGTGCTACTGTTGGCCTTGTCTATCAGTGTTGGTAGCATGGTCTTCTGTTTGTTTTTGGTTTGCTCTTCATGGTTGGCCCCACCTTTCTTCCACTGCACTGGTTGATAGGACTGTCTGGGGCCTTTTTTTCCCTTTCTGCTTTTAGTCTCGCCCCGCCTGACTGTCAGAGCTGTTGGCTAGCAGGCTTTACGGGCTCGAGCACTGCTTTTTCTTTTCCTTTGTTTTTGGTTTTTTATCTATATAGGGGAAACCCAACCCCTAACGGGGTGTTTATTAAAAAAAAACCTATAACCCTAAACCCAAAACCCTAAACCCTAACCCTAAACAGAAGGTTCACATCAAAACAAAAATGAATTAGAAAGGGTAGGTTTCGAGGGATTTGACATGGTAATCCCATCAAAACATGAAGGAGTAGCTCTCGAGGGATGTGACATCGTAATCCCATCAATGCAGAAAAAGAAGATCTTGCTGGACAAAAATATCTGCCAAGTATATTATCAATATATCCTTGTGGACAGAAATATGTCCTTGAACTCGGACAGATAGCTATCGGAGGAGGGGTAAATATCCAATTTACCTGCCAAGAGCCTTGAAATGAAGCCTAATAGATAGAGCCCCATCATTATAAAGATGTGGGAATGTCACGACCCAAACTGAGGTCGGTGACTGGCGCTAGACTATGCAACATATCAACAACAAATATGCAGGCCTAGCAAGCCTCAATTCATCTCAAAGATCTCATCAAATGCGGAAGCCAAATTCAAACCAAAATAGAATAGGCCAAAGACAATTTACAAACCAAAACCAAAAGAACATAATACAAAACTAATCAAAACCAACAAACATCTCCAAAAGTTCTAATACTACGGAGCAACTATATAGAAGGAGATCAAAACATGATCCGGAGACCTCCAAAAAGCAGCCCTCGAACAAAGAAGTGGGGCCTGATCCACGGACTCCAAAAATTCAACGAACTAAGGTCTCTGAGAACCTGAAATAGATTATTTGTAAGGGGTAAGTGTCCGAAGGCACTTAGCAAGGGAATAGAACATAATATATTAGTTATGGCTGAAATATGCATGTGACAGAACTTAATCATGCTCGACTTCACTCAAATCAAATGCATGATCATCAAATGCTATTACCAAACACAATATCAACGAACACACACAGAGAGCTATGAATAGGTTTTTGTAACGCCACCTCTTCAGTGACAGAGGCATCCAAATGGCCAAGCAAATCTTTCGTTCACAAATAACAGAAACTAGTACACAAATGTAAACCGGCCAAAGCTTACAAATGTACACTAGCGATACCCCCAAAACTATGAGCTCATAGACTAACATCCCCGGTTAGTACGGGAAAACCCATTCATTTCTCTCACACAACACATCTTATCAGAACAAATGACCCAACGGTCCAGAATCATATCCATTACACATGGACATGTTATACGTATCAAATCAGCTCGAGGCTGTTCACAAACGTCACATGTCTTACCACACAATCACAAATGTGTCCAAACATACTATGGACAAACCATATGCATGTGACACACACAATCAAACTCTGAAACAAACATACAACAGACACAACCAAAGTTATCATGTACTATCCGCTTACTCAGACAAATAGCGCTTAAAGCGTAGATTTCTCCAAATCCGATACGTCCTTCAACACGAAGCTCCTCAATGTCCAAAATCTGTATCATATCATAAAATTACGTAACGAGGTTAGCCCTTGGTTTCCAACACCAAGTTACCTCCAACGCTTCAAAATGGCAACCTTAGCACATTCATCACACTTGTCAATGCAAAACCAACCAAACACAACCAAAAGACCAAACCCTTTAAATTCTTGGTTCCCAACCAAGTATCAACCTACACACATGCTGTACCCAAGTCATTTATGCTCACATGTGCACACAACAATCTGTTTTGAACATCCAAACTCAACCCAAGCACAAGAGAAGCACAACTACTTCATCTTCAACAATTAGCACATATATCTCAAAATTAGATCACATCCACTTCAAACAACACTTTACATGGCATCCCTTGTATATTCTCATAACCTCAGACCCTTCAATTAACCTCATTTACACAAGGAATCAATTCACCAAACTTATCTCACTCAACTCACTCAACCAAGAACTCAGCAACACTGTCCGAACTTCAACAGAGTGTACAGACCAAACCCTTCAACCAATTCACTCATAAAATACATTTCCAGAAACCTCATGAAGTGTACAACAAACGTTTTCAAAGATCCAAGACCAAATCGAAGCTTAAGACCACTTACAAGGCTGATCTTCTTCGCGTCGTTCACTGACCACCTCAGTAACAACCAGTCTGTTCAAAACCGATTTCCCGTTGATCCTCTGATCCAAAATCCACAAAAATATATCACACGAAAGATACTGAATTCCTCTATAAGCTGTCCAAATTTCATGATCTAACTCCGAGTTTAAGTCCACTTACCAATCCAATCTTCTGGCCGTCGTTCACTGACTACCCCAGAAACGTGTGCTGTGTTCAAAACGATTTTTTCCGTTGACTCCATGATCCAAAACATAAGTGGGATATACCGTTAGAAACCTATGGATGTGCTCTATAATCTGGTAAAATCTCAAAGTTTGATTCGGAGAGGAAGGTTACTTACCAAGTCGACTTATTTGACCTGCCTGCTTCTTCCTCTCTCCTCCAACTCTCTCTTCTTTTTTCTAAGTTTCGGTTTGTGGCTGACCAAATGAACTTCCCACCTCTTCTATATCCTTCCTGAGTGCAAGAGGTAAGTAGGTGAGTCATTTTCCAGCCCTTATTCACCTCCTTTTTACTTTTAACTTAGGTAAGTTTGTGATTGGTCCAAGTAACTTGGTGGTCCAATCACAATCCAGCAACTTTGAGCTCGTTTTTCACCAACTTCCTTTCATTTTTGACCAAACTTGTGTATAACCATGTTGTAGAACTATGTGTCTAGTTTTTAAATTGTACTCACTTGTGTCTTTTGGAGCAAAGATGAAAAAGTTATGGCCATTTTAGTAAGCAAAGGTCAATCTGCCCGAGAAATGACCAACTACATTTACGGAACTTGGAATTTCGTTGCGACAACTTGATCGAACTTGAACCAACATGCTAAATGAACCCAAGGACACTTAAACGCACTTCCGAAACTTATCCCCCAAGTACGTAGCACAATGCACAATCAACCGACCACTCTTGAGGTTATCACAGGGAAAGAGCAAGGACCCTTGAACTCGTTCCCCTTCAAAAGCTCCTTTCATTTTCTCTCTCTCCCATTTAACAGAGTGAAAAAGGAAAGAGACAGAGATACCCATGGAAAAACATCCCATTTTTTCCCAATTCTCACCATTGAAATTCCATCTGATGATGGTCGGAGGAGACTATCTTGGTGCAGAGAGCCTACCTGGTAACAGAGAACGAAACTTTACCTTTGTTCAGTTCATTACTTTTTGATAGCAACTTAGTGGGTTCTTTATTTATTTAATCAACCCAACCAAAAATGGATTAATAGGAAGTAGCTCATTAGGGAGTGCCCTATCATCTCCAACATTGAGCCTAAACAGATCGAAGTCTGGTTAAAAAATCGCAGGTTTTAAAACCAGCTTGTCACCTTTTCTTATCATGTCTAATTTATTTGAACAAGTAGATATTTCATGTAAAGACTAAGCTTTTGTTAACACCTTATGGTCATACTTTTTTTTTCTCATTTGCAGACAGCGTTGGATCTGTAAATAAGAAGGGGTTTTATTTAATATTTGCATGAGACCATTTATTCTCTGTTCTTCCAAAAAAAACCCTAAACCCTAAACGAAAACGCGCATTTTTTTGCTCAAAAAAAAATTTCAGAGAGAATTTTGGGCGATTTTGGCACCGTGCTATTCCGGCCGTGCCTGATGGCACGTTCCGTTTCTCCTTGATGATCGGCCTCCACGCCTCATCACAGGTTCAGGTACCTTCCACGGCACGAATCTCAGGCTTCGGGACCACCAGAGTGGGGTGGGTAGAGAGGACCAACTGTAGGTAGGAGACCTCCATGGGATGATCAGCAGGAAACTCTGAGACAGGAGGGTCTGCTGCGTGTAGTAGGTCATCAGGGTCAGGGAGGACCTCGGGGACTAGGGGAGTCTCCTAGTCCTCTATCGACACCAGCACAACAAATGCATTTGTTGTAGGTAGAGGTGCAGCGACATCTGCTGTAGCTAGTGAAAAAGATGGCGTGTGGTTGGGGCTGGACAAGAATACCTGTCCCGTGCCAACCCAAACACGCACAAGTGGAGCAGAAGTCGGGGGAGCAGAAGTCGGGGGAGCAGAAGTTGTCGTGATCGGTGGTGCGACCCCTGAAGTCTGCTTCCTATAGGAGGCAAGGCGCGGGCAGGTACTACGTAGGTGGCCCTGCGCCTTGCAGTAGACGCATACCGGGGTAGAATCCTGGTACTAAATCTGTACATCCACATCCTCGTAGTCCAATAGTAGGCTGACGCTAGAGGGTCGAGGCTTGGTTGGGTCCAGCTCGACCAACACCTGTTAACCAATAGTCCTTGTAGTCAGGTGGGGCAGAAACCACTCGCTAGCTAGCCAGCAAGCCTGGTAGTCAAGCGATGGTACAAGGCTAGCTAAGATCCATGCTATCCAACAAGCCTGGTAGTCAGGACCTACAAACATACTTGCCGAAAAATTGGCATGACCTATTCGTACAGAGTCCATAGAAACAAAGACTCAATGCCTGGCACAACATCCACAGCAGGTCTCAATAGAGAGATAAGGTCATCAAGGGATAAACCTGTGATAGGGGTGGCCTGACATGTCGTGGCCTACCAACCCTATGAGCGATGAAGGGAGGTTCGGCCACCATCCCTCCTCTGTGAGGTGTGTTAGGGCATCCGCGACAGAGTTCCCCTCCCGGAAGATATGTGTGACTCGAATCATCATCTGTGCTCAGATCTGTGACATACGAAGCTATCAGGAATGCCATCTTCAAGGGACTACAGCCTGAGGGGTCTGAAATCTAGAGAGAACATACATGGAGTCAGTCTCGAGCCACAATCTGTGCCATCCCCATTCATGAGCAGCCTCAATAGCTAAAATGTCCGCAAGGAGCTCAACCTCGAAAGCAAAACAGCTGAAGATGCTCCGACTGAAATAGCCTCTGATAATCCCCTGCTAGTGTGGAATACCCCTATAGAACGGCCCTGTCCTAGGGTCCTGAGAGAGCTACCATCCGTATTTCACTTGAGCCAGCCCAGAGGGGGGAAGCTCCAAGTGACCTCAACAATACGAGGAGCCCGACCTGGCCTCGGTGCAATATGGAGATCTCGAAGAAGTGACTGCTCTCGGTCTGCTGAGAAGCACCTCCCTGTGTCGAACAGCACCGTCTTGCTGACCAACTGGCAGAGCAGAACGATCAAGGTGTCTAAGCTCCATCTCTGGTCGCTGAAAATGCGCGCGTTGCACTCCATCCACAAAAGCCAACCAGTAGAAATGATAGCCACTCTCCACAGTCGATCCACCTGTGGGCTAAACCGCTGTCAAATCCCCTCTGAGATAAACTCAGTAAGGCTCAGGAAAGGCCTCCACGCAACTCCAAAAATACCGAAAATGTACCGCCAGAGAGCGACAGCAATTGGGCATCTAGTCAATAAATGATCAAGGGACTCAGCATCTGCCAAACACATGTAGCAAAGGTATGATGAATCCTCTGTGGAGCATGATATCCGTGGTGGGGAGAGCATGATATCTTGATTGTCGATGATAATCCTACATGCCTCAAGATATTGGAAAAAATGCTCAAGAACTGCCTTTATAATGGTAATCTCTAAGAGTCCTCCCCCTATTACCCTGTTGTTTTTTTGGTCCTTTAGCTTGTCTTTTGAGTTTATTAAATGTGTCAGCTGATTTGGCATCTGGAAGATTGTGGGGTTTGAGCAGACTCCAGATTTGAGCTGGAGCTCTTGTTTTCTTATTGGTTGGATGGATGTCCTTGGACTTCATTTGACCTCTCCGTTGATTATGAATATTGATTTATTTAGTCACTAAAGATTATTAGTTTTGAGGTAGCTTTGATTTTCCCTCGTGATGTAGTCTGAGACTGTGAACCCATTATACTATAATATGGTTGACGTGTTTAATTATGTTTGGAAATCTGCAGTTACTAAGTGTAGCCGAGTAGCCGAAGCGTTATCTATGCTTCGGGAGCACAGAGATGGGTTTGATGTTGTGATAAGCGACGTTCACATACCAGACATGGACGGGTTTAAGCTACTTGAGCTCATTGGTTTGGAGATGGATCTGCCTGTCATCTGTGAGTATCATGTTCGGTTTTCTTTTTGTTGGATCTATGCTGTTAATCTAAAGTTTGAAACAGATTTTTCTTTGTGGAACGGGCAGTGATATCTGCAGACGATAGCAGAAACGTCATCATGAAGGGCATCAACCATGGTGCATGTGATTACCTTATTAAACCCGTTCATATGGGGGCATTGAGAAATATATGGCAGCATGTTGTTCACAAGCGGAAAAACGGGTGGAAGGACTTTGAACAATCTGGAAGTGCAGAAGAGGGAGAAAAGCAGTTGAAACCTCCCGGAGAGGCAGATTACTGTCATGAACCAAAGGTCGAACACTTGGCGTGCACGAGTTCAAACGATCGGTTGTTTGCTATTATCCGCAGAGATGGGTGACGAGGAAAATTAATACACGTGTCTGAAGGCGAGTGGCTGGCAAGAAAAGAATAGCCACGTAGGATTAGGCGGGAAGTCATAAGTCGGTTAGGGCAGTTGTATACGTTGAATAGGCGGGAAATAGGTGGGAAACTTCATATAAATACTTGTATTCACGTAATTGTACTTTTCAGTCCAGTTTTACAATATTCTCAATAAATTCTTCTTCTCCCTTCTCTCTCTATCTCTTTCTTCTCTCTCTCTCTACTTCTTCTTTCTTCGTTCTTGGTCAAGACCCAGTTTTTGACAAATTGGTATCAGAGCGTCGATAAGATGGACATGCGGTGGAAATCAACGGAAGATCAATTCCGAAAACTCGAAGAAAGATTCACTTCAATGGAATCGCGAGTTGAAAGGAATGAACAGGACACTTGGGAACGCTTTGATTCTTTGACAGGACGGTTTGACTCAATGGCGACTTCATATGATAAGATGTTCGATTGGCTCCAGAGGGTGGTCGGCGATCGAGGGATCTTGGGTCCTGCCCCAGCAGCTCCAGTTCCTTCTCCTGTAATGATCGAAGAGTCTGTGGAAGCAACGTCGGAAACCGCAACTCAAGGGTGGAGCAATCGGAACACGCCAAACCCCATCTTAGATTTTCCCCCTTTTACACCCTTGAACCCTAGAGGATGGTTGAGGAAATGCGAGAAATTTTTTATGGTGTATAAGGTAGAAGAGGGTAGGAAGGTGGAGATGGCGGGAATATACTTGGATGAGGTTGCAGAAATTTGGTTTGATAGTTGGATGCTGCAAATCAAAGAAGTTAGTTGGAAACAGTTTGGAGAGGCGTGTAAACAATTTGGAACTCATTCCCCAGGAGGAATTGTGGAAGAATTTAATCATTTGAAGCAGACGGGTACAGTGGAAGAATATGTGAGGAAATTTGAGGAGCTAAAAGGATTGATGTTAAGAGAAAATTCGTGCTTATCAGAGTCGTATTTTACACACTCGTTTGTAGGTAGATTGTCTGATCAGATTAAACCATTAGTAAGGACTCATGCTCCATCTACATTGAGTGATGCCATAGAGAAAGCCCACCTACACGAGATAGCATTGAAGGCATCTCAGAGAGGTTTTGTGGGAAGAGGACAGTCAAGTTCTAGTGGGTTTGGTCAGAAGGTTGTGTCGGGTAATTCATCGAACAGTTGGGGTGCTGTAACTGGAAGGCAGCCTATAGTGGATCAAGTAGGGAAGAAAAAGGAACCTTTCTGCTTTACTTGTGGAGAGATACCCTGGGTGAAGGGTCATGTTTGTAAACATAAGAGGGCAGGATTACATGTGATGGAAGGCAATGGCAATGAATTAACTCAGGAGGTGCAACCTGTTGAGTCTGAAGAAGAAGAGCTGGCTGAGCTGTCTATGCATGCCATTCATGGAAGTAGTGGCAATGGAACTTTGAAGTTGAGGGGAAGAATTAAGAATAGGCCAATTCTAATTCTGCTAGACACTGGTAGCACAACAACTATCATCAATGCAGGGCTGGTTGATAAGCTTCATTTAGATGAAATTGGCAGTGCAGAGATGGTAATTTCACTAGCTGATGGCTCGAGAGTTACATGTAACAAGGCTTGTCAGAATGTGACTTGGGAGATGAGTGGAAGTACGTTCACTTTTGATTTTAGAATCTTGGAGCTGGGCACTTATGATTTAGTCTTAGGGACTGATTGGATGCAGGGTTGCAATCCAATCTTGTTCGACTTTGTGAAGGCTAAAGCGACTATACAAAATAGAGGAAGATCAATTGTGTTACATGGATACAGAGGCAACAATGTGGAAGGTGAAATTAGCTGCATGACTACTGCAGCTCTATCACAAGATTGGTTTAAGCAACAGGTTGATGAGATGATCATGTTCTACAGAACTGAAGAGATCGATGGTATGGAAGAGATTCAGTTTAAGGATGACATTGGATCAAGTTTTGGAGTGGAGTTTCAATCTAAATTGAAGAATTTGCTCAACTCTTTTGTGGACCTATTCAGAGAACCAACCTCATTACCTCCTCTGCGAAGCTGCGATCACAGTATTCCATTACAAGAAGGAACAACTGCTATCTCTATTAGGCCTTATCGTTACCCGCATTTTCAAAAAGAGGAAATTGAAAAGCAAGTAGCAGGACTTCTGAAATCAGGTTTCATTAGCGAGAGTGAAAGCCCATACGCATCACCTGTTCTATTGGTGAAAAAGAAGGATGGTAGTTGGAGAATGTGTGTGGATTACAGACAGCTTAATCAAAAGACAATTAAAAACAAGTATCCTATTCCCATTATAGATGATCTACTAGACGAATTGCTAGGAGCTTGTGTGTTCTCTAAGCTTGATCTTCGTGCGGGTTACCACCAGATTAAGATGAAGGAGGAAGATGTGCCAAAGACTGCATTCAGAACACATCATGGCCACTTTGAGTTTAGAGTGATGCCTTTTGGACTAACCAATGCTCCAGCTACGTTTCAAGCTGTGATGAACAAGACATTGGCACCATATATACGCAAATTTGTGCTTGTGTTCTTTGATGACATTCTTGTCTATAGCAAGAATGTAGAGTCCCATGTTTCGCATTTGCAGCAGGTTTTTGAAACCTTGAGGAAGGAGAGTTTCTTTCTTAAACTATCTAAATGCGACTTTGGTATGGCATCTGTAGATTATTTGGGTCATGTCATCTCTGGCCTTGGTGTCAGCACTGACCTAAAGAAAATCGCAGCAATCAAGGATTGGAAATTGCCAGCCACTATACGGGAACTCAGAGGTTTTCTTGGTCTGACAGGTTATTACAGAAAATTTGTTTGAGGGTATGCAGAAGTAGCAAGGCCGTTGTTTGTCTTGTTGAAGAAAGATGGGTTCACTTGGAATGATCAGGCCACTGCAGCTTTTGAAACATTAAAAGAAAAGATGATGAATGCTCCTGTACTTGCTTATCCAGATTTCACAGTTGGCTTTGTAGTCGAGACTGATGCTTCTGATTTGGGTTTAGGGGCTGTGCTATCTCAAGGAGGAAAGCCTATTGCATTCTTGAGTCAAGAATTAGGCCCTAGAAACGCTGGTTTACCTGTCTATGAAAAGGAGTTGTTGGCCTTGCTAGCAGCAGTGTCAAAATGGCGCCATTATTTGGAAGGCAGAACATTTGTAATAAAGACAGATCACCAAAGTTTGAAATTTTTGTTGGAGCAAAAGGTGCACACAAACCTTCAGAAGAAAGGTGTGTCACGGTTGATGGGCCTCGATTTTGTCATTGAGTACAAGAAGGGTATCGAGAATAAGGCAGCAGATGCTTTATCAAGAATAACAGATCATGAAATTTCTGCAATCTCTGTTGCAGTTCCTTCTTGGTTGTCTGAGGTTGAATCAAGTTACGAAGGTGATGAAGGCATGAAAAATTTAATTCAGGCTTTACTTTTACAACCTCAGTCCATTCCACATTATCAATTGATCAATGGAGTACTGCGTTTCAAGGGCCGCATTTGTATTGGTTCACATGGTAATCTCAGAGTTGATATATTCCAACGGTTGCACTCTGCAGCAGTTGGTGGGCACTCTGGTATATTGGTCACATATAAGAGGGTGAAACATTATTTCTTTTGGCCTGGATTGAAGATGGATATCAAAAATTGGGTACAAGGTTGCGAGGTATGTCAACGATGTAAATCTGAGACTGTGTCCCTACCAGGTTTACTTCAACCTCTGACTGTTCCCAATGGGGCATGGAAGAGTATATCAATGGATTTCATTGAAGGATTGCCACGATCTGGAGGGAAGGACACTATTTTTGTGGTTGTGGATCATTTTTCTAAATACGCACATTTCCTTGCCTTATCTCACCCTTTCACTGCTCTCCAAGTAGGTCGTTTGTTTGTGGATCATGTCTGCAGATTGCATGGATTCCCAGAAGAAATTATTTCTGATCGAGATCGCATATTTACCAGCAATGTGTGGCAAGCTCTTTTCCATCAATGGGGGGTGACCTTACACTTAAGCTCAGCATATCATCCACAAACAGATGGACAAATGGAAAGGGTCAACCAATGCCTTGAGAACTATCTTCGTAGCATGTGCTTCACACAACCAAACACTTGGTCTCAATGGCTTTCTCTAGCTGAATTCTGGTACAACTCTTGTTTCCATACTTCCCTACAGAATTCACCTTTTGAGGTCCTTTATGGGTATCCACCTCCGTTGATTCCTGGTTTGAAAGATGAGCAACCGTATGTTGCATCTATGGCTGAGTTAGTAACCAGACAGGCTCAAATGGTGCGTAGTCTTAAGGAAAATCTGCAGAAAGCTCAAGATCGGATGAAGGTGTTTGCAGATAAGAAGAGGTCAGAAAGACAACTGAAGGTGGGTGATATGGTATATCTCAAATTGCAACCATATCGTCAAGTATCAGTGGCAATGTGTAAGAACTTGAAGTTGTCAGCAAAATATTATGGACCCTATGAAATAATGGAGAAGATTGGATCTGTTGCGTATCGCCTTGCCTTACCTCAAGGTTGTGCCATCCATCCAATTTTTCATGTTTCAGTTTTGAAGAAGAAGATTGGTCCAGGTGTCTCAGCAGTCAGTGCACCTCCCCTTACTATGCCTGATGGCCAACTCAAGCTGTTACCAGAAGCTATCCTTCAACGACGAATTGTTAAGCGAGATAACAGAGCAGTGGTTCAAGTACTTGTGAAATGGGCTAATCTTGATGAAGAAGAGGCTACCTGGGAGGATTTTACAGCTATCGTGAACCAATTTCCGATTATACGCAAGTTGAATCAAGAGATTTAATCCTTGAGGACAAGGATTCTGTTAAGGGGAAGGGTTTGTCATGAACCAAAGGTC
>SOPF01021436.1:4304-16151 GCA_012979155.1 Hypericum perforatum
TGATATTTGAGGATTTGATGGATTGACTCTAGTCGTTTGTTTATATAAGTTTGACGATGTCTGAGCGTAGTCATAAGATTAAGAAGAATTCTTCTACGGCCCGTAGGACACCTCAAGATGATCCGCACATTAGTTCCGATATTCCTGCTGATGTTGTTCCACCAGTAGTAGTTCCTACTACTTCGACTACAGTCGCGTCTCCTACGTATACTACTATTGCAATGTTGTCAAGGGTTGTTACTTCGATGACGAGGAAGGACCCTCCGTACATTCGCATGCATCAGTTGGGAGTGTTGTATTTCTATGGTAAGGTCACGTTACTTGAGGCCGATACTTGGTTGAGGAAAACGGAGAAGATATTGACTTTGCTAGAGTGTTCGGATCTGGAGAAGATAGCTTGCGTTTAGTCTCTGATTCAGGGGAATGCTAGCTATTGGTGGGAATCGGTGCAGCGCAAGTACACTCGTACTACTCCGATGTCATGGCAAATACTGAAGAAGGAATTTGAAGATTATTATTTGCCTCAGACTTTTCGCGATGCTAAGGTGATTGAGTTCACAAGGTTGGTACAAGGTGGGTTGAGTGTGGCTGAGTATGAGTTAAAGTTTGTGGAGTTGTCGCATTTTGCTCTTGAGATGGTGAAAAGTGAATCGGACAAGTGCAAAAGGTTCGAGCAAGGTCTACGTGAGAATATCAGGTCCACAGTTGTGAGCTCGATGTATAAGGAGTATGGACTAATTGTAGAAGCGGCCTTACGAGTCGAGCAAAGTAAGGCGAAGTGGAAAACGGAGCAGCAAAGGCAAGATGGTGGCAAGCGGTTCAATCAGTGGAGCGATAATAGGCTAGTTAAGAGAGGCGGTACTTTTTTGCAACCAAGGTTGCAATACAGTGATCAGAAAAGGCCTAGCGAAGAAGTTGGCAAAGTTAGTCAGAAGGGACCGAGTAAGAGTAATCGGTTGGATTATCCGCTATATCGTTACTGCAACAAGCATCATTTGGGCAAATGCTTGAAGGGGAGAGGAGTTTGTTACCGCTGTGGACGAAAGGGTCATTTGGTTCGTGATTGTCCTATGAATGCGCAATAAGGTAGTCGGTTCGAAGGTTTGTCGACATCGTCTGATATTGGGGCTGGCGGAAGTAAGACTCAGGAATTATTTCAGCTGAACCGAGGGAAGAGAATGGTGATTGAGGGTGGAAGTCAGTCTAGCCGTCCGCGCACTCAAGGTCGACTCTTTGCCATGACGCAAGATAACACGCAAGCTAACCCGGATGTGGTGGCAGGTACGATGTCTATTCTTGGTCATGACGCTCGTATTTTGATAGACCCTGGTTCTACGCATTCATTTGTGTTGCATAGCTTTGCATCGCTAGCGTATTTGGAAAAGAGTCAGTTAGATCTCCCTTTGGTAGTTTCTACTCCTGTTGGTGATTTGTTGATTGCCGAGTATGTGATAAGAGATTGCGATGTGTTGATTGGTGAGCATAAGTTGTTAGCGAACCTGATTCCATTGGGGTTGAGGAGTTTGATGTGATTTTTGGTATGGACTGGTTAGCACATTGGCATGCGATGGTGGATTGTTTCAAAAAGGAAGTAGTGTTTAAGCTACCCAATGGATATGAGTTCACTTATTATGGACAACGTCGGGTGTTTCCTTCTTGTGTTATTTTTGCGATAGAAGCTAGCAGACTTATTACAAAAGGATGTGAGGCGTATTTAGCTCATGTGATTGATACGAGGCTTAATGGGCCGAAGTTGGATGATATTCTTGTGGTTTGTGAGTTTGCGGAAGTGTTTCCGGAAGATCTTTCAGGCTTACCTCCGGATAGAGAAATTGAGTTTACGATTGACTTGGTGCCGGGAGCGACTCCTATATCGCAGGCTCCGTATAGAATGGCTCCGGTTGAGTTGAAGGAATTGAAAGTTCAGTTACAGGAATTACTCGAGAAAGGATATATAAGGCCGAGTGTTTTACCCTGGGAAGCGCCAGTGTTATTCGTTAAGAAGAAGGATGGGTCTATGCGGTTGTGTATTGACTACCGACAGTTGAATAAGATAACCATCAAGAACAAGTATCCTTTGCCACGCATTTGACCATTTGTTCGATCAACTTCAAGATGCTAAAGTGTTCTCTAAGATCAACTTGCGTTCAGGCTACCATCAGTTGAAGATCAAGGAGTGCGATGTGCCAAAGACAGCTTTTCAGACTCGCTATGGTCATTACGAGTTTTTGGTTATGCCTTTCGGCTTGACTAATGCTCAGGCTGCATTTATGTGTTTGATGAACAAGGTATTTCATACTTACCTCGATAAGTTCGTAGTGGTGTTCATTGACGATATCCTGGTTTATTCCCATTCAAGTGAAGAACATACGGAGCATTTGAGAATTGTGTTGCAAGTGTTGAAAGCGAAGAAATTGTATGCCAAGTTGAGTAAATGTGAATTTTGGTTGAAAGAGGTGGTGTTTTTAGGACATGTGATTTCGACAGAAGGGATATTGGTTGACCCAAAGAAAGTGGAAGCCGTGCTTAAGTGGGAGTCTCCTACGAATGCTATGGAAATTAGGAGTTTCTTGGGTTTGGCAGGTTACTATAAGAGATTCATGAAGGATTTCTCTGAGATCGCAGCTCCGATGACTAAACTTTTACGGAAAGATGTCAGATTTGTATGGAATGATGATTGCGATCAGAGCTTTCAAGAACTTAAGATTGGTTGACATTAGCGCCAGTGCTTACACTTCCTATTGCGGGTTGCGAGTATGTGGTGTATAGTGATGCGTCTCATCGTGGTTTAGGTTGTGTACTTATGCAAAATGATCGAGTGATTGCATATGCTTCAAGACAACTACGGAAGAGTGAACTGAATTATCCGACCCATGACTTAGAGTTAGCGGCTGTAGTATTTGCGTTGAAGATATGGAGACACTACTTGTATGGAGAAACTTGTCGCATTTTTACCGATCACAAGAGTCTGAAATATTTGCTCACGCAGAAGGAATTGAATCTAAGACAAAGAATAAGGGTGGAGTTGTTGAAAGATTACGATTATACGATAGATTACCATCCGGGAAAGGCGAATACAGTAGCGGATGTGCTTAGTAGGAAATCTACGGGCAGCTTGGCTCACTTGCAAGTGGCTTACTTATCATTGTTGTAACTCCGAAAGTTGAGGGTTCAGTTGAGAATCGGAGAACATGGTGTCCTTATTGCTAATCTAAGGGTCAGACCTATGTTGTATGAGAAGATACGTGATTTGCAAGAACTTGACGCAAAGTTACAACAGATAAGAGGTGAAGTGCAGAAAGGGGATCGTAACGAGTTTGCCATACGCGATGATGGGATGTTAACATACAATGGTAGAGTGTGTGTACCGGATCAAGCTGAGTTAAAAAGGGAGATATTGGAAGAAGCCCATTGTTCACCATATACTATGCATCCAGGTAGTACCAAAATGTATCGTGCGTTGAAGGATAGTTATTGGTGGTCGGGGATGAAGAAAGACGTTGCAAACTATGTGGCAAGTTGTTTGGTTTGTCAACAAGTGAAGATAGAGCATCAATGTCCAATAGGATTGTTAAACCCGTTGTCGATACCAGAATGGAAGTGAGAGCATATCACGATGGATTTTGTTACGAATTTCCCGAGAATGTCAAGGAGGCATGATGCGATTTGGGTTATCGTTGATAGACTTACGAAGTCAGCTCACTTCTTACCTATCGCTATGACCATGACGATGGATAAGTTTGCTCGTTTGTATATTGGTGAAATTGTGCGTTTGCATGGTGCTCCGGTGTCTATTGTTTCAGATATAGATCCTCGATTTACTTCCAGATTTTGGCCTAGTCTTCAGGATGCCATGGGTACCAAAGTAAGGTTCAGCACTTCTTTTCATCTGCTGACCGATGGACAATCGGAAAGGACTATTCAGACATTAGAGGAAATGCTACGATCGTATACTATGGAGTTCGTTGGTAATTGGGATGATCATCTTCCGTTGATTGAATTCGCGTACAACAATAGTTTTCAATCTATCATTGCATGGCACCTTATGAAGCCTTATATGGAAGGAAATGTCGATCTCCGATTTGTTAGGACGAGGAAGGTACGAGGAAGTTGATAGGACCTGAGATTGTTCATGATACCATGGAGAAGGTCAAGGTCATTAAAGAAAGGTTGAAGATAGCGCAACAACGTCAGAAAACTTATGCCGATCTCGGAAGGAGACATCTTGAGTTTAATGTCGGCGATAAGGTATTTCTGAAAGTTTCTCCTTGGAAGGGTGTTTTACGATTCAGATAGCAAGGGAAATTAACACCACGGTACATTGGTCCTTACGAGATTCTAGAACGCATTGGGCCAGTTGCATATCGTTTAGCGTTGCTGCCTGAATTATCAAAGATTCACAATGTTTTTCACGCTTCGTTGCTAAGGAAATGTATGGTTCGGGAAGAATCTACAATTTTGAACACAGAACCAGTTACGTTGAGAGAAGACTTGACGTATGAAGAGGTATCGATTCAGATCTTGGACAGAAAAGAGAAGAATCTACGATCCAAGACAATTCCGTTTTTTAAAGTGCTATGGCGCAGCCAGAACGTTGAAGAAGAAACTTGGGAAACCGAGAGTGACATGAGAGCAAAGTATCCGCATCTATTTCATGATATGCGTAAGTAAATTTCGAGGATGAAATTCTTTTTAGGGGAGGAGAATTGTAAGCCCTCTACCATGCTATGCTTCTTAGAGTCGTCGTTAGCTACGTAACCTTGCGATTTAGTTTCGACGTGCTACTTTATGCGTTTTGGCTTTAGCGTTGGTTGGTCCATTAGGCGAATACGAGCATGAAAATGTTGTCGCTGCTACTTTGGTGTTATGCTTGATTTTTGTTAGATTGTTCTAAGATCCTTAAACAACTTTCATTTTGGACACTTAGCCAAATTTTGAGATTTGATAATTCAGCCTCGGATTTATTGGACAGAATTGAGCTGCTTGAGGAGAATGGCCATAACTTACTCATTTCTGATCCGATTTGGACGAATGAACATGTTTTGGAAAGCTTAGATTTAGTTCTACAATTATATAGACTTAAGTTTGTTCAGATTATTACTGGAAGAATGTCAAATTTGAGCTTGAAGTTGCTGGATTGTGACTGGCTGAGAAAGAGGCAGCCAATCAGGTTGAGTTAGGTGTTTTCATGTGATTGGATGATTAAGAAGCAAGGTAGGCTTAAAAGGAACTTATCGAGAGACTTATAACACTCAGAACTTACCTTAGGACTTGGGGAAAACCGACTCAAATACTCAGACCAAAATTTGGAAAGATAAAGAAGCTAGTAGGTGATAAGGTTGAACAAGCAGGCAGGTTGAGAAGAACAAAGCGGTAGGTCCATTTAAGCTCAGATTTAGACTTTGTGTTTGTTGAGTTATTTGTAGAGGACTATCTCAGCTTTCTAACGGAATATTATACTTATTATCTGGATCAAAGGATCAACAAGAAATCGATTTTGAACAGCAAGTGTCTGCTGTGGTGGTCTGTTGAGCGACAGGAAGAAGAACTGCTCGGTACGTGATCTTAGGCTCAGAATTGGACTTGGTTGATGTTACAAAAGTTGTAGAGGACTGAAAATCCTATTCCTTAGTATATTCACTTGATGGAATTGATGAAGTATTGAGGTCGTGAGATCAGTTTTGATCTGGCCTAGTTGCTGAGCTCTCGGATTTGAGTATGTTGATGGAAAACGAGTTTGTGGATTGGTTGTGATGGTTGAGGAGATGATGTTCGAATATTTTGTGATGAAGGACATATAGTGGGGTTCTGTTTTGGTGATTTCGTGGGTTGTGGATGATATTAAAGTGATAATCGTTGATTATGTATGCTTATCGATGGTGAAGTGTGGAAGTATCGGTGAAATTGTTGGAAGTGGGTTATTTGGTTGGTTTTAAGTGATGGCTTAGCATGTGTTGGGGCTGTCTTATACTATTTTGAGTATGTCCATGATTCTTTAAGGATGCGATAGTTAAGTAGTGTTCTTATGTTCTTAGGAAGTGGACAACCGACGAGCTGAATCGTTTAGGAACGTTTAAGGTTTTTGCGAGCGAGAAGGTGGTTAAGGTGAGTGGATAATGTGATCATGAAACTATTATTTTCCTCGTTATCTATATTCCTTGCTTATTTTCAGAATTGGAAAATGATTAAGTATCCCTTGAATTCCTTTGAACCATTTCGTTGGATTTCCGTCGTTGAACCCATTTTACCGAAAGACTTTTGTTGCGATGAACTTATTCTTGAATACTATTCAGAATATTTTCTATTATTATTCCATGTAGATTGAGCCTTGTATGATGTTCATGATATGTTTATGAGGTCTTTGGGACCGCATGTGTCTCGCTCTTTCGGAGCCGTCTATGTGCATATGACTCACGTTTACGTCGCATTTATGCTTGTTTAGCATTTATGCCTTATGATGTGACTTAGTACTTGGCTCATGAATTATAAATCTTACGTATACCTTATTACGTACTTTCCGACCTTATGAAACTATTACGTAATATGAGTATTATGTATTAACCTCATGTTGCGTATTATCTACTCACTGAGCTTGTCTCACCATTCGTTTCCTTTGTATTCATTTTCCAGATTAGTAGGTTGGTGATCTTAGGAAGCTGTCGTAGAGTCACGAGAGCTTACGTTCTGAGGTCGGGCCTATAAAGATGTTATTTTGGATGTTTTTTGGGATTTATGGATTTTATGATGTTGTTGACGTTTTTGGATGGTTATATAGTTGTGGGATATGCGAGTGTGTTTAGTTGTTGTATAGGTGTGTTACGCTTTGGTTTATGTATGAGGCTTGCTTGGATTTGGTTATCACTAGTTTTTAATCGAATCCTTGCGCCGGTCTTGGCCATTAGGTTACGGGTCGTGACAGAAATGTATTGAAGGGGCCAAGGAACGGGCAAAGTTGGTAAAGGATGCTAGTTTTGGCTACCTTTTACAAGTCGTGGAGGAGGATATACGTCCTTCGGAGTTGGAAGATTTTTTTCTTGATTGTCAGGGAGATGATGATTTGATGATGGTGACTCCAGATTTTGTGGAGCACTTATATAGCATCCATGCTGAAGAAGATGAGATCGAGTTGAAGGGAGAACGGAGCAAAGGGTGTGATGAAGTTTTCTCGAGGTACGATGTGAATATGTCTGAGCGGTCTTCCATTGACCTCAAAGATATGAAGGAGGTGCTGTTCGGTCAGAGGGGAGTAGTGCTGGAGAAAGACTGGGCACAGTTTTACATCCTTTATGGATTAGGTGTGTTGCTGGCCCCACAAGTGAAACACATTATCTCTGCTAGGTTTTACAATTTCATGAACCTGCTGAGCAATGCTACGAGATACAATTGGTGCAAGTACATGGCGAATAAGGCAAACGATGGGCTTGTGTACGCTGTAACCAGCTCTGCATCAATCATCAAGTTGTCCGGGAATATGAACCTGATGGTTCAGTACCGGCAGAGTCTTGGGAAGGAGCGAGCTGAGGAGTTTGAAGAAGTGCAGCCAGCTGAGCGAGGTGAGCAAGCTGAGCGAGTGGAGCCATCCCATCGACCTATGAATGACCTTCGTAAATTGGAGGAATTGTCAACTGTTGAGGTTATTAGTTATATATGTTTTTTATTTAAACACTTTTATATATATTAGCTGTATTTGATCTTAATTCGTGTGTTCTTGACAGTTACAACAACGATTAATTGGGATTGAATATAGCTTAGATACGTTGACATATCATAAGGTAGCCATCAAGAAGATTCTTGCTGAAAGGGAGAGGATGGAAGAGAGAGTAGAAGTGGCGGGGATGTCAAAGAACATGATTCGGAAGACCGTGATGCAGGAGAGCCTGGTGATGGACAATCAGAGGAGTCAAGCTATCCTAGAGGAGTATGTTGATGGACAATCAGAGGAGTCAAGCTATCCTAGAGGAGTATGCTGATGGACAATCAGAGGAGTCCATGCACAATGCAGAAGAATGTGTTTTAGGAGAGCCTGCTGATGACACACATAAGGTAATAACTGATCTCACCATTGAATAACAGCATGCAAAACCATCGAATCATAGCTCCCCCACCATTGAATAATATAAAGGCAAACCATTGAATCCGAAATATTCCAAAACATGTGTTTTGACCAAATTTGGCTTTGTGATTGTAAACAGGAAGCTCGCACACAGAATTAGTCGACCCCATGGACAGTCAATCGATCCCGATATTCGATGACATGAGTAAGGTATGATTTGATCCGTAAACTAACCATTCAATAACCACAGGCTATACCATCGAATGATAGCTGCCCCACCATTGAATAACATAAAGAAAAATGATTGAATCCTAAATATCTCAAGTTATTAACAGGATGCCCCTGCGGACCAGCCTACCCCCGATGATGCTATCTTCGGCTTCACGGATGTTTAGGTATCGGGAAAAATGCTAACCGGATGGCAGACTCAGCTCATGGCATCGCGGCAGATAGAAGAGTTGGACACGAGCAAGGTATGGTTCTATTACTAAACTTGTAACTCATTCTAGTAATGTATATTAGCAGAATGCAAAACAATTAAGACTTGTGTCTCTGACCAACATTTGCTGTGTTTTTGATGAATGTAAATAGGCTGCCGAGGTGGGGAAATCAGTAGGTGAGGAGGTTCCAGTACCACTGGTCCCTCCCGAATTGGTAGAAGAACAACCAATTTGTTCCAAGGCGGTTGTAGCTGAACGACAACTTGTCGTGGGCAAGCGTCCCCACGTTCCAAATTCAAGGTTTGGTCCTCCATATACTAGAGATGGGAAAAGGTACCAGAGGAAAAAGCATAAAGGTATTGCTGTAGCGGCGAATGAGTCAGTAGCTGTGTTGGCGACTGTTGAAGTTGAAGAAATGAAAATGAAGCAGGTTGGAGCGGAGAAGTCCAACGGTTACAAAACAACACTACAAGCCTAAATCAATCTTCCAACAGCACTTGGAGAAGCTAAGATAGCTTACTAGAAGATAATGGATTCCCAACCAATTAAAGATATAATGTGGGAGTATGCTACTCAGAAGCCTTCTGATGCGCAAGCATAAGCTTCAGTTTATCTTGTATTCGATGGTCTGCTATTTTTGTATTCGATAGTGTATTGTTCTTATTTCGATGGTCTACTATTTTTGTATTCGATGGTGTGTTGTATAATCTACTGTGTTCTTTGTCCACGAGAGAGATTTTTGGTTGGGAGAAGGATATGCTTCTTATGCGGAATGATGTGGCATCCCTTGGACCACAAAAATGGCTATTAGTGAATGCTTTTGATTGGTTTTTCAGATATCTCCTGGAAGAGCTTGGTTTGAAGGGTTTGCGTGTGATTTTTCCGCTATCGTTTGCTATGAGTATCTCTTATTATTCGATGGTGTGTTCTATTTTTATTTGTTTTTCGATGGTCTACTGTTTGTATTCGATGGTGTGTTGTTTTTGTTTATGATGGTCTGTAAGTTATGATTGAATGGTTTACTAAGTGCATTCAATGGTTTGATTCACTGGCAAGATAAGTGGTTAAAATCCTCCCACCCAAGAATTGATGATATGTATGTTGGCCAGAAATGCTCGATTTATGAAGAAATTAGCAAATTTCTTGACGAACTGCCTTTCATTAAATCGAAACTGGATTTGGCAAGAATAGGATATGTAAGTTTTTCTAAAAAAATTGGTTTACATAATACATGAAACAATTTAATGATGAGCTTATAAACCATTAATTACTAATCCTTTATTGTTTCGATGGTTGTGTAGTGGTTCTTCCCTTGGTTGTCCAACGATCACTACCGTGTGTTTGTAGTGGATTGTCTCGAGAAAACTTGTTCTTTGTTGGACAGCCAAACCGTGAAGAAGGAGGAGGAGTTTGTGCTACTAAATGAGGGATTGAAGTTGGCAGAATACCTTTCCTACTACCTTAACGACATTGTAGCGTAGGCTTAGGAAGCGTGCTGGATGTTTTATGTCAAGAAGGATGAAAATTCTTAAAATGAACTAGATAGTCTTCTAATCTACTCCTTCCGAAGCTCGACTAGAAGGGTGTCCGAATTATCGAACGGCCAACTAGGGCAAGATATTTAGAACTTGTGCAACTCCATGCACAAATCATGCAAGTCCATGCACGAGAGAGAAGCTAATTTGCTTTGTTTGGTCAAATTTTCATAATACTTTTATTCAGAATTCATGGCATACATAAAAGAGGTGAGTTAGTGCGACGAATGGCATTAACAATTTGTGACTCTTGCCATGCAGTCCACAAACTTCTTTAACACTCCATAAAGCCTTATTCTAACTCGCTTGACAACGAGAATTGCTGAAAACAAAACGCATAAAGCATAAATTGCAATCGGTCCAAAGTAACACATCAACTTCCATGCGGACGTACAACGTCCCATGCACACGTCCACTTCTCCAAGTTATGCGTCCTACGCCATCCTCCCTTTCTTGAGAAAATGCTAGTCTCTAGCATCCAACTTGCTCGGCATCGGCAAAGGATCAAAGAAGGGTGACAAGTCCGCGACGTTGAAGGTTTTGCTAACTCCAAATTCTTCGGGCAGGTCCACCACATATGCATTGTCATTCACCCTCTGCAATATCTTGTATGGCCCGAATTTTCTTGCTTGAAGTTTTCCACCGAAGTTAGATGGCATCCTTTCCTTCCGAAAGTGCACCATAACTTGCTCTCCCGACTGAAACACTTGCGACTTGCGGTGTCCATCCTTCCGCTTCTTCTCTTTGCCATAAGTATCCTCTAAACGTTCCTTCACCGCGTCCAAAACTGATTGCACATGTTCGGCATAGCTAATGGCAGCCATATTCGCCTTAGGAATCCTAGGCACACTCGAAACATCCACCAAGTGATTGGGAACTTTAGTATAAACTAAAGCAAATGGTGACATGCCTGTGGATCGATGGATGGCTCCATTGTAAGCGAACTCAGCTATAGGGAGTGCCAAGTCCCATTGGCGTTGCCTCTCGTGACACAAACTCCTTAAGAGGTTCCCAAGCGTTCGGTTGGTGGCCTCTGTTTGTCCATCCGTCTGAGGATGCGCAGTGGTGCTGAATTGGAGCTTCGCATCAAACATTCGCCACAATGTCTTCCAAAAACTCGAAAGGAACTTCACGTCTCGGTCAGACACGATTGTCTTTGGCACTCCATACAGCCTCACAATCTCCTTAAAGAAGGATTTCGCCACGGCACTTGCATCACTCGTCTTCCTGTAAGGAATAAAATGTGCCATTTTGGATAGGCGGTCAACAACAACAAAAATGGAATCCACGCCTCGCGGTGTACGCGGCAATCCAAGCACGAAGTCCATGCTAAGATCTTCCCATATAGCCTCCGGAATTGGCAAGGGTGTATACAACCCAGCATTGCTCACACCACCCTTCGTTGCTTGACAAACTCGACACCTTTTCATGAAGTTAGCAACTTCTTTAGTCAGCTTCGGCCAAAAGAATCGTTCTTGCAAGGCAGCTTGCGTTTTATCACGTCCCAAGTGCGCGGACAGAGCTCCTCCATGCAATTCCCAAATGAGATGATCTCTCAAAGATGTCTTCGGCACGCACAACAGATTCCCTTTCATGAGAAATCCATCATGCACATGATAGTCGTCTACACTTCTTCCATTCTTACACATCGTCCATATCTCTCCGAAGTCCTCATCCTTTTCATATTGGTCACGAAGGCAATCAAAAGCAGTGATCACCCCCTTTAGCTCCGTAAGCAACAAGTTCCTCCTACTTAGGGCATCCGCAACCACATTGTGCACTCCTGCCTTATGCACAATTTTAAAAGGAAACTTTTGCA
>SOPF01021437.1:0-18525 GCA_012979155.1 Hypericum perforatum
AGCCGTGAGTATCGGTTTATTTTGAGGGGCCTCGACACGCTCGTCAATGCTCAAGCTCTACTAGAAGATGGCATACTTTGCCATAAACAAGCCTATACGGCGACATTCCTATAGGTGTCCTAAGTACCGTACGATAAGCCCATAAGGCATCATCGAGCTTGTTCAACCAATCTTTCCTTGCTTATCCAATTGTCTTTTCCAAGATTTTCTTGAGCTCTTGATTGGAAAGCTTAACCTGTCTACTAGTTTGGGGGTGATAAGGTGTTGCCACCTTGTGCGTTAACCCATATCTCTTTAGCAAGACTTCAAATTGCTTGTTGTAGAAATGGGACCCATTATCACTGATTATCGCTTGTGGAACTCTAAATCTCGAGAAGAACTTCTTAAGAAATTGGATAACTACTCTAGCATCATTTGTTAGTGACGCTAGAGCTTCTACTTATTTTGAAACATAGTCTACTCCTACCAAGATATACTTGTTGCCATATGATGTCGGGAAAGGACCCATGAAGTCTAATCCCCAAATGTCAAAGAGCTCAATCTCTAAAATTCCAGATAATAACATCTCATTCCTCTTTAAGATGTTTCCCATTCTTGGGCAGCTGTCACACTGCTCAACATAACTACGTGCATCCTTAAAGATAAAAGGCCAATATAAACTACATTCAAAGACTCGAGATGCGGTTCTTGAAGCTCTATAATGGCCTGAGTAAGGTGCGTTATGGGATTGCTCTAAAATTTTGCTACTTCCTAACTAGCAATACAATGTTGAAGAATCCCATCACTACACCTCTTGAAGAGGTAATGATCATCCCAAACATACATCCGAACATCCCGTAGAAATTTCTTCCTTTGTGGATAACTCAGATCTGTTAGAATAATTCTTCCAACTAAAAGTTGGCAAAATCTGCATACCAGGGATCTTCTACTCTACTCATTATCATCAGAGTTTCATTCGGAAACACTTCTTGAATATTTCCTTTAATCTCCATCCCATCGCTTTTCTCTAATCTAGAGAGATGATCTGTGACAACATTTTTTTGCTCCTTTCTTGTCCTTAATGGACAAGTCAAATTCTTGTAGTAATAAAATCCAGTGCATCAAGCGAGGTTTGGCATCTTGCTTTGAGAAAAGATATCTCAAAGCTGCATGATCAGTGTAAATTATAACCTTTGAAAGAGGCAAATACGGTCTGAATTTGTCACATGCGTAAACAATCGCAAGCATCTCTTTCTCTGTGGTTGTATAATTGAGCTGAGCTCCTGCCAGTACTCTACTAGCATAGTAGATGACATGGAGCTTTCCCTCTTTCTTCTGTCCAAGCACACAACCCAAAGCTGAGCTCCTGCCAGTACTCTACTTGCATCACACATGAATTTGAATGGAAGTTTCCATTCTGATGATAAAATCACGGGAGCTGTGATAAGAGCTTTCTTGAGAGCATCAAATGCCTTAAGGCAGTGCTCGTCAAAGTTGGAGGATACATAATTAACTAGCAAATTTGTTAGAGGCTTAGGAATTAGAGAGAAGTTATTGATGAATCTTATATAAAATCCAGCATGACCCAGAAATGCTCTAACTCCTTTAACTGTGGTTGGTGCATCTATTTTCTCTATTGCCTCTGTCTTATTTCTATCTACTTCCATACCAGATCTAGAAATCTTATGCCCAAGGACTATCCCTTCGTCTACCATAAAATGGCAATTTTCCTAATTGAGCACAAGATTCTTTTCCTCACATCTCTTCAATACCTTGTCTAGGTTGTCAAGACAATGATCAAATGAGTCTCCAAAAACAGAGAAGTCATCCATGAAGATTTCCATAATATTCCCATTCATCTCTCAGAAGATCGACTCCATGCAACGTTGAAACGTTGCTAGGGCACAACTTAATCTAAAAGGCATTCTGCAATATGCAAAAATACTGAAAGGACATGTGAAAGATGTCTTCTCTTGATCCCTGGGGTATATTATAATTTGGTTGTACCCAGAGTACATGTCCAAAAAGCAATAATAAGAATATCCCGCAATCCTTTCCAATATTTGATCAACGAAAGGGAGTGGAAAATGATCTTTCCGTGTGGCGTCATTTAATTTATGATAATCGACGCACACTCTCCATTCGATCATAGTTCTTGTCAGAATGAGCTCCCCTTCCTCATTGATCACAACTATCATTTCCTCTTTCTTGGGAACACAATGGATTGGGCTAACCTATTCACTATCCGAGATTGGATAGATAATTCTGGCTTCGAGGAGTTTTATCACTTCTTTCTTAACAACCTCCTTTATGTTATGATTAAGTCTCCTTTGTCGGTTTACTCTTGGCCTCGCTCCATCCTCCATGTGGATATGGTGCATCATAATTTCCGGGCATATCCTCTTAATATCAGATATTTGCTAAGCAATGGCTTTAATCTGTTTGTTCACAACTGTGAGCACTTTCTTTTCTTATTCCTTAGTAAGCTTGTTCGATATAATAATCAATAATCTCCCTCCATCTATTAAGAATGCATATCTGAGATGCAAGGGTAGCTCTTTCAGTTCTAAGGAAGGAGCTTTCACAATCAAGGGTGGAGTACGATATTTCAAATGAATTTCGAGCTCCTCAAGTAAACCCTTCTTATCAATTTCCTCCTTTACTTCTTCCACAATATTCTCATCTTCTTCTTTCTCTAGTTCCTTATCCTCAATACTAGAGATCTTTTCCTTGCAGAACTTGAGGATACACTCATCCACAACATCAATTTTCATGCACATCCCTTCACCAAGAGGATGTTGCATAACACTTGTCATGTTAAACTCAACCTTCTCGTCTCTAATTCATAGCACCAATTTACCATTATGCACATCCACCAATGCATGTGCTGTATTGAGGAAGGGTCTGCCATAAATCAGTGGACAATTCTTGTCCTCAGAGAAATCCAGTACCACAAAGTCAACTGGGAAGATGAACTTGTCAATCTTCACCAGGACATCCTCAACCACACTGAATTGTTTCTTGATAGTTTGGTCCTCCAATATTGGAGAAGCATAGAAGTTGGCTTAATTTCACACAAACCTAGTTTTTGAAATGTAGACAAAGGCATCAAGTTGATACTTGTGCCTAAATCACACAGACATTTTGGAAACTCGGTTTCACTAATGAAACAGGGAATTGTAAAACTCCCCGGATCTTTTAGCTTCATCGGAAGATTTTTTGAGATTAGAGAGCTACAATTTGCCGTAAGGGTAATTGTCTCTCCTCTTCCCATTTCCTCTTCTTAATGATGAGTTCCTTTAGAAACTTAGCGTAGTGTGAAACTTGATCTAGCATCTCTAAGAAAGAGACACTTATTTGTACGTTCTTCATTTTCTCCATGAAGCAGAGAAATTTTTCATCCATCCCCGACTTTCTCTTTACCCTCTGAGGATAAGGAAGAATGGGGACTATTGGTGGTGGTGGTATGTAAACTTCTTCCTCCTCCATAACTTCTTCTTGCGGGACCATATCTTTCAGTACTTCTTCCTCCTTATCTTTTTTTGAACTCACCACATCACTTTCCTTAGCCTTCTCTTTGACTTTTTAAGAAGCTAATTCCTTGCCACTTCTTAAGGAAATTGTATTAACCTGCCTGTGAGGATTTGTCTCAATAGAATTTGGAAGAGAGCCAGATGCTCTATGTGCATTTGTCTTTGCAATTTCCCCAAGTTGTACTTCCATGTTACGCATGGCAGTTGCCCTTTTAGAAATTGTTCTAAATTGTTCTGCCTTGCTTCCTGGGCTACTAGCCTGCAAGATCTGACTTTGGTTGTTGGATGAGTTTCCCGTTTGTTGGATGAACTTCTCAACCTTGTCAAATCTGTCCTCAAGTGCTACCATCCTTTCTCCCAAGAACTCACATGGTTGAAAACCAGGTGGTGGTCCTTGTTGTGAGATGCGTAAAGGCAATCCATACTGTCATCATTGTTTCTATCTTTCCATGAGAAGTTAGGGTAGTTTCTCCAACTAGGATTATAAGTAGAGGAATATGGATTGTTTACCATTCGGTTTCCTCCTTGTCCTTCACCACTCACAAAGTTGACCTACTCTGTAGATTGGCTCATCATCGCACATTGACTAATCTCATGGCCAGTGTTGCCACAGGCTTTGCAATCCTATTGTAAAGCAACAACATCAACTTTGTTTAGAGTCAAATCATGCAATTGCTTTACCATCAAGTCTAATTGTACTTGAAAAGACAAGGAAGCATCAAATTCAATTATTCCTCTTCTCTCACTCCACTCAGTTACTTTCCTTAACTCTCTAATAGGTTTTTTTTTTCCCTCATTCATGATTATCCTGTTTGTTGCTGCCAGCTCTTCCAAAACATGGTGAGCTTCATCCCTTTCCTTTCTCAGGAAATTTCCATTGGATGCTGAATCAACGTTTTCCATAGTTGTTGGCGACAGGCTAAAATAAAAGTCTTAAGAAGAGACTCTCCTCAGACAAACCATGGTGCGGGCATTTTTGTTGCAATTCCTTAAATCTCTCGCAAGTTTCACTCAAAGACTCTCCTTCATATTGTTCGAAGTTGGTGATCTCCTTAACGAGCTTGTTAGTCTTTGAGTAGGGGAAATATTTGTCAAGGAAAGCATTTGCCAATTGCTCCCATGTGGTTATTGGAGTACCTTAAGTTGCTTATACCAAAGTTTAGCCTTGTCCCTTAACGTATAAGGAAACATTCTAATCTTAATAGTATCATCAGATGCTCCAAGATACTTAAAATTATCAGCTAATTCCATGAAGTTCCGCAGATGTTCATTGGGATCTTCATTAGGTAAACCATAGAACTGACCCAAAGCTTGAAGCATATGAATCACGGTCGGCTTAATTCGAAGTGATTAGCTTCAACAGCTGGCAATTGGATTCCAGTTTTGGCTCCTTTATATGTTGGTCTCCCATGGTCCATTAAAGAATGTCTAGGAGCATGAACTCGAGCCCATTGACCCTCTTGCCTTTGGTCCATTCTCTCTTTTTCTTGTCTCTCCTTATGCAATGACCTTTCTAACTGTTTTATTTCTTCTTCAATCTATAATGGAGAAATATTGGTTGAACGGGTTAATGGCATGCCTGTAACTTGTCAAGCAAGACAAGTCACGTGGTCAAAAAGTAAATGAAAAATAAAGAAAAATAAAAATAAAAATGAAAATATATTTATCCTAATCCGAGTTTGTAAACCGAATTGAGAGTCTAAATCTCAATCCCTGGTAATAGTGCCAATTGATCGCTTTGTACGAGCCACCCTTTAAAAGCTCAATTCTACTTCAAATCTACCTAAAACTAGATGTCCAGTCGTCTGTTCATATCTTCTGGCGTACACCAACTAAGGGTGGCGTGCGCCAACTTTCAACTTTTACTATCTTGAACTCTGGTGCTAATTCCAACTATACAAGGCATGAGCCAAAAGCTCTCGAACAAACAGACCTAGCGTGTACCAACTATGGCTGGCGAACGCCAAGTTATCAGCAAACTTGCAGCAGATTGCAACAATGAGTAAGTACGGGTTTTGTCGATCCATAGAGACTGAGTTATTCGACTACTCTAAGGTTAACATACTTAATTAGGATGAGGTTATGAAGTTTGGTTGTTTACACAAGTGATCTAAACTCTAAAGCACAAATATAAAACAAGTTCTAACACAAAGATAGATATGTTATAAAACAGAATTTCAATAAACTCAAAAACTCAAAATGAGCAAGGTACCTAAACCAACAACATAACTATAAGATTTAGAGGGTTTTTAGTGTATCTGATGTGGTCCGAATGAATCTAAGGCAACTAATCCTCACGTTCGCACAAGATTAGCCAAAGTTGTTCCTAAACTAGACTTAGAATGGTTAGATATGTTCTTTCGACCTCACCAACCATCTAAGCTAGTAAAGAACCAACTATATGCTCCACTCCAAGGACAATTAGTTGGTCACCAAGGAGATTTCTATCCTAGCAAGAGTACTCATCATCAAACCAACCTATCCTTCAATTCTATCTCCTTTTGGTCTCAAGGTTTGACTAGCTACTAAGGCTTGGTGATCAAGCAAGTCTAAGCAATAGGATCAAGCACGTTGATAAGAACACATACAGGAACATACACACCTCCATACAGTGGCTACATCAAAGATAACAAGGTACCAAACTCATATAACTACTCATACATACTATTATTTAACATGATAAGCATAAACATAGACAATAGTAGAAATTAGGGAGACTTATCAAGACTCCAAGCTCCCTCTCTTCAAGTCCACGTTCTTAACAGAGAAAAATACTTCTATTTTATTATCTAATATAAAGTTGTGTTGTGTCTTGTGTCTTTTTTACAAACCAAAGTCAATACAAATTCTTTGGTCACTATCATCCTCTTGGTATAAGCTTGTTATTCTCATTTGAAATTGATGCGATAAATATCGAGTATAAATTACATAGAAGAGAACACGATCGCACAAGTAATAAAGAGTAAATATGATCATCTCCACAGGGACAAAATAACCAATTCTCTAAGTACTGGATTATGAATTCCTAAATCTTAATCTAAGAAATTCAAATCGAATGATTGGTTTGTAACTAACTACTATGAATCGGTAAGCAAACCTAGGGTTGTCAATCCTAAATTCAAACAATGATCAACTAAATTAACAGAACGTAATGTGAACGTGATTGGTGCTATGAACTAAGTTTGTCGATCTTAGTTCTTTGCACACAATTCTAATTGATCAAGCAATGAATAACTAAGTAGATGAATGAAAAAACAATGCTTAATTAACGAATATGAAAATACCTCGTTGAATGATCAATCCGAATTTGTTTATTACAGTTTTTCAAGACAAAAGCAAGGAAAACTAAAAACTAGGGTCATGAGTCTTGTGCGAAAGCAATTAAGTGTGTCTTTAACCTAAGCCTCCAAACCTTTATATAGGTGAGCTCAAACTCTTAAAGAGTTCTAGATTAACTAAACAAGCAAAACAAACTGAGATTCGCCAAGCCAATGCCTGCTGAGAAGCTAACGAGAAGGATTTTTGCATGTCTCCTTCCTCGCAAAAAAAAAATAAGTATGGGAATGTCGTCCCACAAGGACTTGGTTATAGGCCGCTAACTAGACTTGACTACTAGTTTAGGACTAGATAGTTTGGATATTGGCGAAGACGATCCTTAACTCTAAGCGTAACTAATTGACACCTAACTACAAGAGACACAATCAATTTCCAAAACACACTATACACTTCAATCAAAAGCACATGTCACGATTTAAGCACTTCAATCAAAGCCACAAGTCACGATTACGAATTATAACGATTCTAACAAATTAAGAGAAATGGGCAAGGTACTTATAACAATCCAAATAACATAATGATACAAGGGGGTTACAAAGTTCAATTGTGATCCGAGTGTTTCTAAGGCAACATATTCATGCTCTCGCAATAAATAGTCTAAATTGATTCTTGACACGATTTTAATGAGTTAGATGTGCTCTCGCCTCCAAAAACTCATTTAGTCATGTCAATTACCAATTACATGCATAAACCTTTGGATAACTAAATTCTCTCTCATCATAAGAACATTAATCATCTAATTAAGCATTCAATCTCAATTCTTCTCGAATATTTAAATCAAACATAAGCATGATAATGGTGATCAAGCAAAACCAAGCATTAAGGCTATTGATTAGAACACAATAATAAGCATTAAAACTCCCCCTTTTAGATCATTAGCTACTTAGAAATAATATAAGCACCAAACTCACAAAACTACTACTCACACATAGCTATGAACAAACTAAACATTATAATAAGCATTAAAACTCCCCCTTTTAGATCTTTCCAAAGCCACCTCACTTGCCTCAATTGGATTCCGTATGCGAAAGTTATTGCCATTTTAGTCACCAGAGGTCAATGCCCGTCAAAAGCCCACGGCCCATAGTTGTTTGTCCTTCCTTCTCGGCAAGCCCGATTGCGTTCAATGAAGCATGGCACATCCAAAACCTCCACTTAGCACTCCAAAACCTACGAAACCAAGGAAAACACAATAAAACTCAAAAGACTTCACGAAAATAGACAATGCACGATATTCACACTAATACCATGCATTTCCAATACGAACAAAAGAAACAAAGGCAAAAAGACTTTAAAAACACACACAAAAGATGAGTGTTTTCACACTCATCACACCCCCACACTTGAATCATTGCTTGTCCTCAAGCAATGCCTAAGTAAAAACAAAAGACTCAAAAGACAAGAAAACAATCAAGCAAACAAAAGACTTGGCATGTCAAATTCTCCACTTAACTCCCCTCAAAATATCCAAGCTTAAATCACAAGATCAGCCCAATCCAAGCTAGTTCATCAACCAAAACATCAAGACTAGAAATAATAAACGTCTCCTACTCAATTGTTTAGAAAAGTGTTAACACTACGTAAAAGACACTAGAGGGTTAAACTCACAAGGATTTGGAAAGTTTCTCACTCAATTTGTAAGTGGTCAACTACCTATCTCTCGCACAATTGGCCGGTATATTTCAAAGCATCCTACGTCCTACTAAGTTGCATCTCAAGGCCACATAATTGCTAATGATCGGGGGACAAATATAACAAAAGGGTAGTAACTGGGCAAAGGTATATGGGAGATGGTATCATGTAGTAGATCAACTACCAAATTCGAGGACATGCTTTACAAAAACTAGTCACTCGTCTATTCTAAACATTCTCACCAAGCACAATTCGCTCAAATTCCCCAATTTCACCCAAATGCTAATAACTGCAAAGCACTACACTTGCCGAATTTACATCACTTTTTTTTTCTTTTCTTTCTTTTTTTCCCTTTTTTCTTTTTTTCTTTTTTCCTTTTTTTTCTTTCTTTTCTTTTGGATTTTTTTTATATATACACAAAAGTACAAACAAAAACACATAACACGAGGCTTCGCAGTTTTAGCCACTTTAGTAACCAAAGTCCCAAAAATTCAAACCATATTCTCACCAACCTACCAACTAAACCCAATTTACATCATCCCTAACATGTCCAAGAATTCGATAGTCAAAGGTAAGGGAAATGATGAAATGAAGGCTAAGTTTGGTTGGCTAGGATAATCAACAAGAAGTTAAGCTCAAATGGTCAAAACAAGGGATTTTGTCTAAGAAGTACAATGCTCAATTTCAAGGAAAAAGTTTGCCCCCTACACTTTGCTCCTACACAATCGAGACGACAACAAGTACTAGCAGGATACCTCAATTACCCAGACTCAAGAATACCCCTCATGAATAATTGAAGACTAGTGTCTCCTCCTTCGGCTTAATTTTCCTCACAAGGTTCACACATAAACCCTCTAGTCTAATCTACATAGCTAGACCACTAACTTAAACAACCGAGTTTGAGAAATCTACCAATTCCTAATCATTGAGCTCTAGCTCAATTCCTAACTAACAATGTGACAATCTTCTAAAACAAGCTTAAAATGTTTGAGGGGGGTCAAATTTTGAAAATTTCATGCCAAAACTTTTATTTGCACACATAACCTAAACAAGGACCTAAATACAATGGATTCCACAATGGAACCCTCCCCCACACTTAGAAGACACTTTATCCCCAAAGTGAATAAACAAGATACTAATAAGCATCTAAACATAAAAAGTAAACAAATTCACCAAAGATATGAATAAATTAATCTCAAAACTTGCATAAAAAAACACAAATAAAAACACACATATGTTTCATATCTAAACAAAGGAAATAAACAAACATATAAAACATAAATATTACACACCAAATCAATGAAACAAAATAAACACAAGATCATAGACAAATGAAAAACAAAATAAAAGAAAAAGGAAACAGTGTGCTCCCTGGTCAATTCGGAGGTGGTGGGAAGTTCCCATCGAAGCTCGCAGCCCATGCTCGCATCCATTCTTCGTTAGTACATTGTTGAGCATATCGTTCTGTTTGTGCCGCCACCATGCACTGAACCTGCAAATGTAGATCCTGTATTTGTGCCGGATAATCATCCACTAGTGCTTGAGTCTTGGAAGGCCCGGTTGTGAGATTGGTTCCTTGAGGTAGTGTTGGACCGACAGGCGTTTAGCCCACTCCTTGTATGTCACAACCTCCTGTCCGTTATGAGTGGTCTTCTCAATCAGCTTGCTGAGGTGAAGCTTATTGATGTTGATCTTGATCGAGGCTACAGGAGGACCCCTTTTGAATGCTGGAAATCTCTTAGGAAAGAAATCTTGTGCAAGACCAGTAATAATATGACTTATAACTGGGCAGGTTTCTCAGTCACAATGTGGTTAAAAACATCCAAAACCATGTCCCAAGTATTGAATAGAATGTTATTACGCAAGCAATGGATGGCATACAATTGAGGACGATAAACTTTACTCTCCTCACGTTGACCACTATATGTCAAACTCATAAAACGATGCAAGATTGCAATATGCGATTCCTTAATGAGTTGACTAGGTGCTAACCCACTCTCATACTTATCAAAACCTGTAATCTCAAGCCATTCACGATGAGCCAGGTTAGCATGCTTAAAATCCAAATGACTATACCCCCTTTTCATAGTTTGAAAATCCGTTTGAAGTTTCCAACATGCACTTTAAATGTAGTGTCAAACAATCGTGTCGTGAAGTAGCTACGATCAGTGGTGACCTTATACGTGCAATAGAATTCACAAGATAATCTCTCATACGCATTTACCTCATTATCGGCAAAGTACTCCCAACCAAAATGTTTTAAAGCAGTTCTCAATCGTTCATCTACACCCAAGATATTCATATCTTGCCAATCTATCTTAAAATGTCCTAAGTTTCTAGAACCTTGCATCGAGAATACCTCTCTCCCTCCAAATCTTCAAAGATTGCAAAGGGAGCTTGATATTGGGTGGCGATGTTTGTTGGTGGAGATGAAGATGAGTCCGATGATGAAGATGAAGGTGTTGGAGATTTTTGTTTCCTCTTGGAAGTTCCCCTTCATAAACCACGTCGTGAAGTTTCTTTTCCGGACATGTGGAAGCTTGAAACACCAAGCAAAACACAAAACAAAAGTTAGGTTTTGGGTATTTGTGCTTTCTTGTGGTGGGGGAAGTTGGATTGAGGAATGGGTGTTATGATTGAGTGGATAATTTGGAAGATTGGGTTTTGGAAGAAGAAGGGTTTTTGGGAAAAGGAAGGGGTGTTTTAGGAGAGAGAGGTGTTTGTGTGTGAGTGAGAGAGAGGGAATTTTGTTTTGAATGAAAAGTGAGAGAGAAATGAGGGGTTGGGTGTTTATAAGTTAAGGAAAAAGTCTGTCCAAATAACTCAAACCCGGCGTCTGATGACTCATCGTGGGAAAAAAATCTTTTAAAAAACATGTATTCCGGCGTTCGCCATGTCAAACCCGGCGTCCGCCACCTGTGTCGAAGCAAAAATCTGGTCGAATTTGGCATTTCCAGCATCTGCCACTCGAAACCCGATGTCCGCCAGCTCGTGTCAAAAAATCTCTACTCAAAATTGCCAAATCCAGCATTCGACACCCGTAGGCCGGCGATCGACAGCTCTTGCTTGAGAAATTTTTCTGTCCGATTTTTCCATTTCTGGCATCCGCCACCTGAAACCTGGCATCCAACAGCTTGTCCAATTTTGCTCAGAATCATCCTTGTTCAATGTTCAATGCAAAAACTTACAAATTTCGTCAAGAAAGTCTTCAAATATTGCATACCGTTTCGGTCGATCCCAAAATGAGTGCCTAGTGTTACAAACCTCCCTGAGCTTCTTCTCTCAAGCTTATCATCCACTTCTAAGGAATTCATCAATCAAACCAAATCATCAATTCAATTGGAAAACATAAAACTCACAAAATTCATCAAGACAATAGATACAAACATGCAAACACACAAACTTTAACCAAACACAATATAAGAACATGCACACTATACAAAGTTCACAAAGAACTAAAAATTGAAATTACACTAATTTTTTTGGCTTTTATTTACACTACGTTCTTGAAAAGCTTGAAAACCAGATGCACCAAGTTCATGGGTCATAACTTCAACTTCGAAATTCGTAATTCACATAACTCCTCAATGGCGTACCATGCAGAACTTCCTCGCCGAGCAACTTTTTCAGCGTATAGCTTAACGGGGTCTTGGCGGAGTAGTGTGGTATGCTCATCTTGTGAGTTTGTAGTGTGCTTGCTACATTCTCCGTAATGCTCTAATTTCCCACACTGAGGACAAAATCCAAATCTTTTCATTCTTCGGTAATAAGCCATCTTTGATGTTCCTTTCGAGTGTTTCAAGTAATTCATAGCACTGCGCTCAAGTCTTAAAGATTCTTTTGCTCTACGAAGAATGATTAGGGAAATGTCGATTGGGATTTGTCGAGCAAGTAAGACTCTAAGTAAAAGAAAATATTTAATACAAAATATCCTGTTCTTTATTCTCTGCAGGTAAAAGAGGACACAATCTCTAAAATCTATAAATTATCTACTATATACACTAACATGCCAATTTATAGTCCTTAGCTTGACTTGTTAAAATTCTCAATTGCTTGCAGAGGAAGTGACGGCTTGTACCTCCTTATGCTGCTCAACTTCGCCACTAAGGTAAATCTTACACCGTTGGCCATTCACCTTAAACAATTTGCCATCTCTTTCTTTTAAATCAAGTGCTCCAAATGGGTAAACTTTCACAACTTTGAATGGACCGCTCTACTTGGACTTGAGTTTACCCGGGAAGAGTCTCAAGCGAGAATTATAAAGAAGAACCTATTGTCCCTCTTTAAACTCTTTCTTTATAATATGGATGTCATGCCTCTTCTTTGAACTCTCTTTGTAGAGGCGCGAACTTTCAAATGCCAAGTCTGATATTTCATCCAACTCTTCTAGTTGGAGCACCTGTCGCTCACTGACCTTTTTATAATCATAGTTAAGGGTCTTAATTGCCCAAAATGCACGGTGTTCAAGTTCAACCGAAAGGTTACATGCCTTTCTGTAAACAAGCTTGTATGGCGACATACCAATAGGTATTCGAAATGCCGTCCTATACGCCCACAAGGCATTATCAAGTTTGTTCGCCCAATATTTTCTTGCTCCTCCCACGGTCTTCTCAAGAATCTTCTTGAGTTCCCGATTTGAGAGTTCTACCTGACCACTTGTTTGAGGGTGATAGGGTGTAGCAACTTTGTGAGTCATGCCATACCGTTTCAATAACACTTCAAATGGTTGGTTGCAAAAATGCGAACCTCCATCACTAATGATAGCCCTTGGTACACCAAACCTCGAAAAAAGTTTTTTGATAAAGCAAATCACTACCTTAGCATCATTCGTCAGTGAAGCCAAAGCCTCAACCCACTTAGACACATAGTCAACGCCTACCAAAATGTACTTGTTTCCATAGGAGGTTGAAAATGGTCCCATGAAATCTAAACCCCAAACAACAAAGAGTTCAACTTCAAAGATTCTAGATTGTGGAATCTCATCCCTCTTAGAAATATTCCCGGTTCTTTGACATCGATCACATTGAGCAATCAATGTCCGAGCATCTCTAAAAATATTGGGCCAATAAAACCCATATTCAAAGACTCTTGATGCCATTCTTGTTGCTCCATAGTGACCTAAATATGGAGTGTTATGACATTATGCTAAGACATTTCCTACTTCATCATCGGCAATGCACCGTCTAAGCACTCCATCATTGTTTCGCTTGAATAGATAAGGATCATCCCAAATGTAAAATTGAGCATTCCATTGAAGTTTTTTTCATTGAGGATAGCTCAAATCATTTGGAATAATTCCTCCTACCAAGTAGTTGGCAATGTCAGCAAACCAAGGAACATCCAACTTGTTCAATGACATCAAAGTTTCATCCGGAAACTCTTCTCGAATTCATCCATATGTCCCTATTCCGTCACTCTTCTCAATTCGAGATAGATGATCTGCTACTACATTCTCCGATCCTTTCTTATCTTTAATGGACAAGTCAAATTCTTGTAGCAATAAAATCCATCGCATAAGCCTAGGCTAAGCATCTTGTTTAGAGAACAAATACTTCAAGGCAGCATGGTCAGTGTAAATGATCACCTTCGATCCAAGCAAGTATGGACGAAATTTGTCATAAGCATAGACCACTGTCAACAACTCCTTCTCAGTTGTTGTGTAATTGAGTTGGGCTCCCGCCAATACCCTACTAGCATAGTAAATCACATGAAGCTTCCCTTCCTTCTTTTGACCAAGCACACATCCTAAAGCAATGTCACTTACATCACACATTAACTCAAATGGTAAATTCCAATCCGAAGATGAAATCACCGGAGCCATGACAAGAGCTTTCTTGAACAAAGCAAATGCCTTAAGACAAGGCTCATCAAAGTCGAAAGGTACTTGCTAGTAAGCGGCTTCGCTATCAGAGAGAAATCCTTGATAAATCAGTGGTAAAATCCTGCGTGTCCAAGGAAAGCTCTCACTCCTCTAACTAAAATTGGTGCGGCCATCTTCTCTATGGCTTCCATCTTTGCTCTATCAACTTCCATACCAACTTTGGATATCTTATGTCCAAGAACAATTGAGAAATGGCATTTCTACCATGAAATGGCATTTCTCCCAGTTGAGAACAAGGTTCTTTTCTTCACACCTCTCCATAACTCTATCCAAATTTTCCAAGCAGTTATCAAACAAATCACCAAACACCGAGAAATTGTCCATAAAGATCTCCATAATCCTTTCATTCATGCCCCAGAATATTGCTTCCATGCATTGTTAGAATGTTGCTGAAACGCAACAAAGTCCAAACAGCATTCGTCGATATGCAAAAATACCAAAAGGATAAGTGAAGGAAGTCTTCTCTTGATCCCTTGGGTAAATCACAATTTGGTTATAACCGGAATATCCATCAAGGAAACAATAATGGGAATATCCAGCAGTTCTCTCCAACATTTGATCAATGAATGGGAGAGGAAAATGATCCTTGCGTGTTCCATCATTCGATTTCCCATAGTCAACACACACTCGCCATCCAGTCACTGTTCTTGTGAAAATGAGCTCACCCTCTTTGCTAATCACAACCGTCATCCCCCCTTTCTTTGGGACACAATGTATTGGGCTCACCCACTCACTATCCGATATCAGATAAATGATTCCTGCCTCAAGGAGCTTAATCACCTCCTTCTTCACCACTTCTTTCATGTTTGGGTTCAACCTCTTTTGCCGGTCTACCCTCGACTTTGCTTCTTCTTCCATGTGGATATGATGCATCACTATCTTATGACTAATTTCTTTGATATCAGATATTTGGCAAGCCATGGCATTAATCCGCTTGTTCACAATCTTAAGCACCTTATCCTCTTCCTCCGTCGAGAGTTTATTGGAATTGATAATCGGTAATGTCCTTTCTTCTTTCATGAAAGCATATCTCAAATGAGAGGGTAGCTCTTTCAACTCCAAAAGAGGAGTCTTGATGATAGAAGGTGGAGTCCGATATTTCAAATTAAGTTCCATCTCTCGCATGATGACCTTGTTATCAACTTCCTCCACAAAATCTTCTAAAATCCCCTCTTCTTCCTTGGGAATTACATCATCATACACATCCCCAATGCTTGAGAGGATCTCCTTCTCAACATCACGGACACACTCGTCCAAAACATCAATCTTCATACAAGTGCCTTCATCCAAAGTATGGCACATCAACTTTGTCATTTTGAATTCTACTTTCTCCTCCCCTACCCAAAGTACCAATTTACCATCATGAACATCCACCAAAGCACGCATGGTGTTGAGAAAAGGTCTACCAAGAATTAGAGAACAACTCTTGTCCACTACAAAATCTAGCACCACAAAGTCCATCAGAAAGATGAATTTATCAATCTTCACAAGGACATCCTCAACAACACCAAATGGCTTCTTAATGGTTTGATCGGCCAATTGGAGAAGCATCAAAGTATTCTTCACCTCGCACAAACCAAGTTTCTTGAAAGTGGAAAGCGGCATCAAATTAATGCTTGCCCTCAAATCATATAGGCACTTAGGAAACTCAATATCACTGATAAAGCAAGGGATAGTAAAACTCCCCGGATCTTGCAACTTTGTTGGGAGATCCTTTGAGATGAGAGAGCTACACTTAGGAGTGAGTGCAACCATCTTTCCATCATCCCACTTTCTCTTTTTCATGATGAGTTCCTTCAAAAACTTGGTGTAGTGTAGAACTTGATCAAGCATATCTAAGAAAGAGACACTGATTTGGATGTTCTTCATTTTTGACATAAATCGAAGAAACTTATCGTCCATCCCATTCTTCCTCTTAACCCTTTGAGGATAGGGTAGATGAGGAGCATATGGTGGTGGTGACATATACACTTCTTCTTCTGCAACTACTTCTTCATACAGAAGAACCTTCTCTCTTGACCCTTCTTTTTCTTCCTTATCTTTGTTAAGAGTCACCACCTCACTCACCTTAGCCTTCTCATTCACTTCTTGAGAAGCTAACTCCTTTCCACTTCTCAAGGAAATTGCATTCACATTTCCTCGAGGATTCATTTCTGTTGAACTAGGAAGAGAATCGGATTGTCGGTGAAAATTTACTTTTGCTATTTCTCCAAGTTGCATTTCCATGTTATGCATAGCAATAGCTTGTCCCTTAAGAATTTGCTCCAAGTTGTTTTGCCTTGATCCTTGCTGATTTATAGCATTTAGGATCTGTCCTTGTTGGCTAACAACTCCACCAACTTCTTGCATAAATTTATCCATTTTCTCAACCTTCTCTTCCATAGCTCCCATTCTATCCGTCAAGTAAGCACGTGGTTGAAAACCAGGCGGTGCTCCTTGTGGTACACGTAGGGAAGTCCTTTATCAGGAATAAGTGCCATGTTATCCGCACTATTTCCTCCTTTCCGCGAAAAGTTGGGATGATTCCTCCATCCTGGATTATAGGTGGAAGAATATGGGTTATTTCCCATCCTATTTGCTCCTTGGCCTTGGCCACTAACATAATGTGCTTGCTCCAATGGCAAGCTCATCATTGCGCATTGATCCATCTCATGACCAAAATTGCCGCAAATCTCACAAAGCAATGATGCTTCTACCATTTTGACTTTACTTGCGCTCATTTCATTCATTCTCTTCGTCAGCAATGATAATTGACCTTGTACACTATCCTCATGACTAAGGTTGATTATTCCTTTTTGATCTCTAATCGGTTGCTTTCCTTTATCCTTAGTCCTTAAACAGTTTGTAATGGACAACTCTTCTAGGACATGATAGGCATCATCCTTGTCCTTCCTCAAGAAGTTTCCATTAGAAGCTGAATCCACCGTCCCCATTGTAGTTGGTTCAAGACCATAGCAAAAGGTTTGGAGTAAAGACTCCTCCGACAAACAATGGTGTGGACAACTCCTTTGCAATTCCTTGAACCGATCCCATGCTTCACTCAAAGACTCATTCTCAAATTGTTAGAAGTTATTAATCTCCTTAACAAGTTGCTTAGTCTTTGAGAAGGGGAAATACTTCTCTAGGAATGCATCCACTAACTCATCCCATGTAGCAATTGGTGTCTTTACCAACTGCTTATACCACAGCTTTGCCTTGTCCCTCAAAGTAAATAGAAATAACCTTAGCTTCTTAGCATCCTCGGAAAATCCATTATACTTGAAGGTATCGGCTAATTCCAAGAAATCCGAAATATGTTCATTTGGATCCTTACTCGATAAACCAAAGAATTGGACTGAGTTTTGGAGCATTTGAATCACAGCCGGCTTAATCTCAAAATTGTTTGCTTGTATCAATGGGTTCTGAACTCCCAATCTTGCCCCTTTCCAAGTAGGCTTAGAATAATCCATTAAAGATCATCGTGGAGCTCCATCCTCTAAGTTATCTCTAGGTGCCTCATCCCTTTGTTGACCCGGATTCTCCATTCTTTCCTTAGCTCTTCTTTCTCGTCGTAACAACCTCTCTATCCTAGCTATGTCCGCATCAAGAAACAAAGGAGGAGTGGTTATGGATTGAGTTAAGGGCATGCAAACACTCGTTGTACCCAAGCATTGTAACCTAAGAAAAATAATGTCCTAATCCAAGTTTTCAAGCTAAACTAAACATCTATTCCTCAAGTCCCCGGCAACACTGCCAATTGACGAGAAGGATTTTTGCGTGTCTCCTTCCTCGCAGTAAAGATAAGTACGGGAATGTTGTCCCACAAAGACTTGGTTATAAGCTGCTAACTAGACTTGACTACTAGTTAAGGACTAGATAGTTTGGATATTGGCGAAGACGATCATTAACTCTAAGCGTAACTAATTGACACCTAACTACAAGACACACAATCAATTTCCAAAACACAATATACACTTCAATCAAAAGCACATGTCATGATTTAAGCACTTCAATCAAAGCCACAAGTCACGATTACAAATTATAACGATTCTAACAAATTAAGAGAAATGGGCAAGGTACTTATAAAAATCCAAATAACATAATGATACAAAGGGGTTACAAAGTTCAATTGTGATCTGAGTGTTTCTAAGGCAACATATTCATGCTCTCGCAATAAATAGTCTA